>VZRS01000327.1:1624-111473 GCA_013398055.1 Ifrita kowaldi | reverse complement strand
CCCCAGAGGGTGGTTGGGCACTGAACAGGCTCCCCAGGGAAGTGGTCACAGCACCAAGCCTGACAGCGCTGAAGAAGCGTTTGGACAAGGCTCTCGGGCAGATGGTATGACTCTTAGNGTAGGGGAAGGGCCGCCCCAGGGCCTCTCCCTGGGAAACGTCCGACCCCGGCGCTGCGCGGAGCTCCGGGTGGGAAAGCCCCAGTGCCACCTCTGCCTCGGCAGGAAATGCCCTTTCCCGGGCCGAGCTCCGCCGGGCACCCCGGAGAAGCCGCGGGAGGTCCGAGCCTGGGCCATCGGCCTCATAGAACATCCTCGGAATACGCAGCCATACACACACCACGCAGGCGTTTGTGCAGTGGGTCAGTGATGGGCCTTGGGGTCGGAGTTGCCTTCCCCAGACCCCTCCAGTGCCCGGGGCAGCTCCCCCCCGTGCACGGCGCAATGGTCTGTGCCTGCCCCATGGCCTGGGAAGGCTCGAGTCTTCCCCTTCACAGTAGGAACTAGGACAAGGTGATGCTGGATATACCTGTGAGAAACAGGCATTGACAAAGCTTGCACGGTGTTGGGTGTTGCAGTACAACAGTAAGTTATCAAAGGGAAAAAATACTGGAGCTTCTGTTGTGTTTGGGGCATTCTGAAGGCACATGCATAGTGTTTGTGATGGGGAAGGATTTTTTGGGGCCGTTGTGTTTGATTTCATGGTACATAGTATGGCGCTTGGAGTTGATTAGTTTCTCAGTTTGAAACAAACAAGGTTTTGCCTTCATATGTTTTGTACCTTGAGCAGTAACTGAAGAACCGTAGCTGTGTTTTTAAATATATTCATCATATGTTGTGCTTGTATAGGTGTTTAGTCAGCTTTCAGTAATCTATTGTGATTTCTGCCTACTGGATTTTTCACTAAGCTCTGTTTTACAGGATTTGCAGTGTTTACACCTCTGACTTTGGAACAGAAGTTGTTCAGCAGAAATGTCGAGGATTGAAAAAATGAGTATTCTCGGAGTGAGGAGTTTCGGGGTAGAGGATAAAGACAAACAAATTATCACTTTCTTTAATCCATTAACTATTTTGGTGGGACCAAATGGTGCAGGAAAAACGGTAAGGGTTGCTGTATGTTTGGATTTGAGCTGTAAATAAGTCTGGAAAGCCTTAACGTGAATAATAATTTCCACAGAAAGGTATTAATAATACTGCAAAAGTCTTGCTGTTTGCTATTAATGTTATATATAGCATATATATAATGCTAATTTGTTTAGCATTATTAGAAATCTGCTTTCATGCCTGGAATTTGCAGAGCACTGGTTGATGTATTTTCTTAGGAAATTGATCCAGATCCTGATTAAAACTGCTTTTGCAAAGTATCATATTTTCATGATAGTCAAAAATTAAAATATTATTTCTCTCTCTTTACATATCTAACTCATTTGTAAATATTTGGGTTGTTACTGTGGATTTGCCTATAGTCCATCTTGGTTACTCTAAATTTGTCTTTATAACTATATACTTACTTCTGTTTTCTTAGACTATCATTGAATGTCTTAAATATATATCTACTGGTGATTTTCCTCCTGGCACCAAAGGAAAAACGTTTGTTCATGATCCAAAGGTAGGTCATAGTGACTAGATGTAATGTGTGTTTACTCCTAAATAAAATACTCCAGTGTACTCAGGTTGTGAATAAAACTGGGATGCTCAAGTCATAGCCAGCCTTGATCTGAAATGAGGAAAAGCAGAGAGCTGGGGATGATTAGAACATACCCCACAGCTGGAGAGTCACATGTTCCTTTGGACCTTGAGGAGAATTTCCCTCATTCTGGTTTTTTTTTGCTTCTACCAAAGGTTGCCAATGAAACCGACGTTAGAGCTCAGATTCGGTTGCAGTTTCGAGATGTCAATGGGGAGCTTGTAGCTGTCCAGCGCTCCATGGTCTGTACCCAGAAAGGCAAGACTCCAGAGTTTAAAACACTGGAATCTGTCATTACTAGAACAAAGTAAGTTGTCAAGTGTTTTTTCTTACTTTGGCATGAAGATAGGTTTGGATTTGGTATATTTTTATGTATCAGGTAAGAAAAAATTCCATAATGTATTCCTCAACATAGCTACTAGTGCTTTTAGATTATGAAGATGTGTACTTTCATTACTTTATCTGTTAGGTGATTGAAAAATCCTACGTCTGATAGCCATGGTGTTAAGAAATCCTTATATCTGTTGACTTGCATTTATTTGAAAACTTTATTAATAATAAGGGTGGTGAGGCACTCGCACTGGTTGCCCTGAGAAGCTGTGGCTGCCCCATTTCTGGAAGTGTTCAAGGCCAGGCTGGGTGGGGCTTGGAGCAACCTGGTTCTGTGAGTAGCATCCCTGCCCACAGCAAAGGGAATGCGATGGGTGGTAAGGATGTTGCCAACCCAAATCATTCCATGATTGTAGGACACAGTTTGAAAGTAGCATTGTGTGAAGTATGTCGGCTTTACTTCCTTTAGTACCGTTTTCAGTTTCAGATAGTTTTTGGCCCATGTTTAACTCCCATGTCCACTGTTTTAAGTATATTCCCTTGACTCAAGAGCTCTTCTGCTCCCTCTGGTGGTTCCTCAGAAACAGTCTGTGTTCAGTCTGACTTCAAAAATTTGCAGCGTTAAATGCCTTTGTTGAGCATGGTAATTATGTGCTTAAAAATTGTTACTTCTTAAATTTTTGAATGGGTATGTTAAAATGAAGTTATGCTGTTAAAATGCAGTTCACTTGTTGAAGAACTTGCCAGTAACTTCTTTGGGGATTTTATTTATCTCCATAGGCATGGCGGGAAGGTCAGTCTGAGTTCCAAGTGTGCCGAAATAGATCGGGAGATGATCAGCGCCCTTGGTGTTTCCAAATCTGTGCTTAACAATGTCATTTTCTGTCATCAAGAAGAATCCAACTGGCCATTAAGTGAAGGGAAAGCCCTGAAACAAAAATTTGATGAGATCTTTTCAGCAACAAGGTTTTTCCCTTTACTGTAATTAAATAAAAACTAAGTAAAAAATGTCTTCTCATAAATGTTAATGAAAATGTCTAAGATACTGTTTCATACATCAGTATTGCTGTATTGCCAAAGCAGCTGAAATTTTGCTTTTTTTGAAGGTACATCAAAGCACTTGAAGCTCTGCGTCAGGTACGACTGAAACAAAGCTTGAAAGTAAAAGAGTGTCAGACAGAACTGAAATATCTAAAACAGAATAAAGAGAAAGCACAGGAAATCCAGGATCATCTCAGCAATAGAGAAGCTCAACTGGCTGCTTCTAAGGAGAATGTAAAATCAATTGAGAGCCAGCTTGAGCCTCTAAAGGTAATTTCCACGAGGGTTATGTTAATATTTTAATACAAAACAATAAATGAAGTGAAAGCTGGATGAATTTCTTGATTAAAATCTTGCACTTTTTTATCTAATCCTTTGCCCTGCAGCAGAATGAAGCACACCTCAACTCACCTGGCAGATGCTGCTCTAATCTGTAAACAGTCACTGAAGGGTTAAGAACAGAATTCTTATAGCAGTGTTGGGTTTTTGTCAATTTAAAATCTCTCTCAAATTTAGCTGGTATCTAAAACCATTTTAAGCTATAACTAAAACAAAAACCAAGCTAAAACTTAACATTCCGTATTTTAAAAACGTAATTAATAAAACTGGAGGTTTTGCACTTAAAACAATAGATTATGGGGTTCATAAACTGATGAGATATTTTACTTACCACATTCTTTTGCAGAGTTCTCTGGCAGCAGTTGAACAGAATCTCACAAAAGTAATGAGGTTGGACAATGACGTGAAGGCCCTTGAGAGCAGGAAGCGGCAGATGGAAAAAGATAATCAAGATTTGCAACAGAAGATGGAAAAGGTTGCCTTTATGATGAAAAACTTAGGTTATTTTGCTTTATCAGCATAAGAAAAAGAGTTTTCCAGTTTTGCTTGCTGCAGATTTCCCCCCTGTATGTCTTAGTATAGAAATTCTGCATGTGAGGTGTTAATCTCTTATTTCGATAATTTTGTTGTGGTGAAAGCTATAAATGTTTAAAACATCAATACTTGGCTTATAAATTTGTATGTGGTGTACAGGTTTTTCAAGGAACAGATGAACAACTAAGGGATAGATACCAGAACCACCAGAGAATAGTGAAGGAGAAGGAGAAGAGATTGTTGGACTGTAAGCGTGATTTAGATAGAGTCACTAAAGAGTGCCAGAGATTTAACAGTGAGAAATCAGAGCTGCTTATCGAACGAGGTATTTTAGACTTCATTTATAGTCTTGTTTTTTAATGTAATTAAGATCTGAAATGGAACTACTGATAATTGAAGTGATCCGAACTTGACAAAACTCCTAAAATGTGTATTAGTTCAGGTTCAGCTGCACAGTGGGGTGTGAGAGTCTTGCTGGTGGACAAGTTTTGGTGATTTTTCTCCTAGAGTTTCTGATGTGCATTTTTTCTGAGCTATAATTACAACATGTGGTACACTTTGTCTTATAACAGAGAAAAACCATGAAAGCTGAATACCCAGCATTCTCCATGTCTCACGTGAGGACTGGGGACAAGTCAGAGGGCTTTAGAGTAATGTTCTTTCAATTGTGAATTCTTTTTTTGATGGATTATGGGAATTTCAGCAAAGCTGTAGTAGTCGAGTTACAGAATATACACTTACATAAAATATGTTTGGGCTTTGTTTTTTAATCAGAATAATATTTTTAGTGATTTTAAGGGCTTGCTTTTGAATTATTGATTAATTAATAAAAATTTAGTTACCTGAAATAGCAGTCTCTACCTACAGCTTGTTTTTTATTTTGCAGCTTTTTGTGTTGTTCAAAAATACTTCAAGGTTTCAAAGGCTTTAATAGTCACAACTGGCTTTGAATCCTAAGTGTGTCTTCTGCCTCAGTTTTTGAACATTTATGTCACTTTTTCTTTTTGCAAAGGTCGTCTTCAACTCCAGGCAGATCGTCACCAAGAGCACATTGTGACCAGGGATTCCTTAATTCAGTCTCTGGCAGCGCAGCTGGAATTAGATGGGTTTGAGCGAGCACCTTTCACTGAAAGGCACATTGCCAGTTTTCGCAGGTTGGTGAAGGAGAGACAGGAGAGAGATATAGAAGCTACAAATCGTATGATGGTAAGAATATTGTTGTTTAAGTAGTGTAATTTGTATTGGCCATTGTTGTGTTATTGGTCCATATGGGTCTTTATGGTGCTGGGAGAAAGTGTTGGTGGGGGGGAACTGAAACTGCTTTTTTTGTAGAATTCTTGCTTTGTATCATCTTCATCTTTCCATGGAAATTAGTTTTGGAATTAGGAGTGGTCATCAAGGCTGTTGAACAGGCAGTTCATCCGAGAGGTTCTTCTAGCAACCCTTATGCAGGTGGATCACTGATAAGCTCAAAAATCTGAGAAAGAATTACGGTGGATAGCTGGTTTAAAAATAAACAACTTTTTGTTAAAGTCGTGTTCAAAATGGAGTTGCTGTGACAGAACATACTGGTATGATGCATCTGCATTTTCCTATTAAAAACATTTCGGCAGAAAATTTTGGACAAGTTGTAGTTTTCTCAGTATTTCAATGCTTTACTGTGGTGAATATTGGCACACTAGTGTGAAAAAGTATTTCAAAATACTTTCCTGTGGAAAAATAATGAATCTATTGTTGCTGATCTTCTTTCAGAGAGAATTTGCACAGAAAGAAGCAATGAAACAAAAACAGGTAGATGAAATAAGAGACAAGAAAACTGGATTAGAAAGAACCATTGACCTGAAATCAGACATTCAAAATAAGAAACAAGCAGAACTGAAGAATGTAAAATGTGAATTGCAGCAGTTGGAGGGGTTTTCAGACAGAGTTAGTGAGTTGAATGAGGAGATTGGCAAGATGGTAAGTTAGTGTGTAATTGAAAAAATTATAGAAGCTTGAAGTAAAAACTTCTGGTTTTATCATTAAAAAAATACATCAAAACCCATAACCCCCCCCCGTTGTTTACTCTTTCAGCTGTGTTTCTGCCCTTTTAATATCCTGTATCCTTTGTCTGTTTCGATGGTGCACCTTTGGGACAGGGTCTGTTCACTACCTTGTTTTTGTACAGTGCACACGCAGAATATGCTGCTTCTGCTTGATGAGTTTTAAACTGGGTAATAGCACAGCTGGCAATTAGGAGATTGGTTACTCTTAAATTATTGGGCCAGAAACTTTGAAATTAAAGTTCCGTACTACCTACATTTTCAGAGATAACTTGCCTATGAGATGGACTAGTTGGTTTTAAGTGTTTTATCTCATTAAGTAAAGTTACAAGCATTTTATGTTGCAGCTGAACAGCTAGTTATGCTTTTGTAGCCAAATATTTTATGTTTGTTAGCAATATATGAATTCTGCTTGACAGTGTTTTTTCTAGCCTCCTCACTAGGGTAATTCCAAATTTAATATACAATAAATACTAAAATACAGAAATTCAGACTAAATATGAGTGAGCTTCTGGTGAAAGTATGAGCAAGCTGGGGCAGTACTGCATTGCAGGACTGCATCCAATACCTGCTTGGGGCTTTCCGTGCCCCACACCAATGTTACAGCCTGTGTCCTTTTGCGTGTATTCTTTACAAATCTTGTGGCATTCCTGTAACAGCTACTGATGCTGCTGCCAGGTAGCTGAAGAGGTTTCTTCTGTTTCCTTTAGTTAGAACTTTATTGATTTTTGTAATTATTTGTGTCTTCTGGGCTCTTATTTTTTGTTTAGGAACATGAGCTGGAGAAGGCTGAGAGGAATAGCAATGTAGAAACACTCGAACGGGAAGTACAGACTCTGCAAAATGAGAAAGTAAACCTGGACAAAGCTCTTAGGAGGTTAGATCAAGAGATGGAGCAGTTGAATATACACACCGCAACAATTACCCAAATGGAGATGCTGAAGAAAGACAAAGTAATGTTTTTATCAATATCTCATAAGAGAGGGACATGAAATTGATGCAGTCCCTCCAGCATTTGTGTATTTTTCAGGTGTTTATCAACAATCGGATGTAGAGCTTCTGTCTGACTTGACAGAAGCTATTAGTTTAATGAATGCATTGACTGTTACAAACCTGAAGATAGGAGAATTTCATTTAAAATGCTTCGTTTCCCCAGGCAGAGAAAGAAGACCAGATTAGAAAAGTAAAATCAAGACATTCTGAGGAGCTAACATCACTGCTGGGATACTTCCCCAATAAAAAACAACTTGAAGACTGGCTTCATGGTAAAAATAAAAAGATTAATCAGACAAGGGATGCTCTTGCTAATCTTAAGTAGGTATTAATTTAATTGATTATTTCTCCACAAGTATTTATGTAATTATGAATTTGAATGTTGGAAAGTTTAATATGTTCAAAATACTTTTTACTTTAATTCATTAGTGTTTATTTAGGTGTCTGCAAAATCCGAGAAAACATCCTGCAGAGTTCCTGTGATGTAGAGATGATACAGTTTGTGCTAGTTAATAAAATCACAATATTTGTAGTGTGTCAAAGGCAGCACTAGAAGCAGATAGCAAAATAGTGATCTGGAACATCCTTAGTTGTTTGTACTAATTCTAGCTGAATTAATGTGCCTGGGGCTGGAAATTGCTGGTCTTCTGATTTTCTTACAAGTCACAGAGTGGTTAGTGACTATATCACAAGTTCATGTGTGATTTCATTTGTTGTTCCTGATTTCATTTGATTATATAAAAGAATTCGTTAGAAAGAGTAGGAACTTGCTCATCAGTAATGATCTAGAAAACAAAAGGGATTTAAAATTAAACACTTCTGCTGTACTTGGATGAATAAAAAGTTGATGCTATAGGTTGCCTGAAAAATCAATGAAGAAGAACTGGTGAATAGCTTGCTCAATACCAATTTCAGATTGCCTTCCCATGGTTTTTGGTTTTGCTTAAACAGTTTAAATTTGTGGATTTGGGTAATAAAAGTTTCTGCATTAATATTTCAGCAAGCGACTGGCATCAGTGGAATATGATAAAACTTACGCCAGTAATGAGCTAAAAAAAAAAGAAGCCCAGTTGTCCCATCATGAAGCAAAACTTTTTGATGTTTGTGGAAGTCAAGATTTTGACAGTGACCTGAACAAACTTCAAGATGAAATTGAAAAAAGTTCCAAACAGCGAGGTAAATTCATGTATAGCTTTACTTTTTTTCCTGAAACACTAATTTAGCTGACTATGCACTGTTTATTTGACATAAGTCTTCTATTTGTTTTTCACACAGCTGTCCTTGCTGGAGCCACTGCAGTTTATTCACAGTTCATTACACAACTGACAGAGGAGAGCGAGTCTTGTTGTCCAGTTTGCCAAAGAGTTTTTCAGACAGAGGCTGAACTGCAAGATGTCATTAGTGATCTGCAGTCTAAACTGCGCCTTGCCCCAGACAAACTGAAGTCAACAGAGTCTGATCTTAAAAGAAAAGAGAAAAAACGTGATGAAATGATGAGTCTTAAACCACTGCGGTAAAGTACTAAGCAAAGCATATTGTTGTGGGTTATTTTCTTTCAAATGCTTGGATTTTGATTGTTAAAAACTATGCAGCCATCAAGGAGGCTTTATTCTAGGGCTGGTTAATTAATTTCAAAATGTCATTGTTGGGATAAATATTTTGAGAGAATTTGAGAACGTGTGAGGGTAGAGCTTTCCTTCACAAGAGGGCACTCTTGTTCAGTGCTTTATACCTTCTCCAGATGACTTGCTGTAATGAAATTAAAAACCAAAAGAGATTTTGTTTGCTTGTTTGTATCATCTCACCTAAAATGAGGGATGTATTACCTTAACTGGGTTATGTAGCATAAGCTTAGTTAGATATGGGCAAAGTTAAGGGGATACTATTTAAGCTAAATTTAGTCTTCCACTACTAAATCATATAATGGATTTTGTGACCTTGAATGTCTTCAATTTATGCTGCTGTTTTTTTGACCAAGGATATTTTAGGGATTTATATTTCATTTAAGGCGAACTGTAGTTGAACTCCAAGATAAGGAAATTCCAGACCTGAGGAACAAGATCCAGAATGCAAACAGAGATTTAACAGGCCTGAAGGGTGAGATAGAAGAACAGGAATCACTCCTGCAGACAGCTTTGTCTGAGGAAGAAGGTGCCAAAGCACATTTACAGGATATAACTCTGATGGAAAGGTACCAGGTATGCATTGGTAACTTTTCTTTAATATATAAAATGATGCTCACTTGCATTTAAATATGTAGTTACTCAGTAATATGACAAAAGTTTGAATTCCTTATTTTAAAATACTTCCAAAGACAGTATAATACAGGTGATCTTGTACTAATAAAATTTCAATTTACAAATTTTTTTTTGAGGACCACAGAGTTCCTTTAGTTCTAATTCAGTTCTGTGCTATGTGAAAAAAGAGGTGTAATCCAGAACGGAGCGCAACCACAAGCACACAAAACCAAAGTGTTTCCAGTCCTCATAGTCATTATAGGTCACTGTATTCTCAGCATCTCACATGTGTTTCCTGGTTCTGTGCCATCTGGATAGATGGGAAAGGGAAAGAGAAATCCTGCACTTCTTATTATTCTGGCATAGGAGACTGTTTTGAGCAATCTTAATGCCTTTATTACCAACACAAAATCTTTGCGTGACTGAGAACCTTCAGAGGAGCAATTAGAGAACCTGGGGGCAGAAAAAGGACTGAGAGCATTTCACAAGGTGAAGATGTCAGCAGCTCCTGAGGCTCTAACAATTCCAGTGTTGCCAGGGTCAGGTTGCACATGGAAGTGTCCTGAAGTGGGCTGGGGATGTCAAAGGTCTGTGCATCCTTATTGACTGATTCCATCCACAATTAGAAATTCCAGTTCCTAGCAGCTCACATAACCCTACTGCTAATGATGTGATATTGCTCCAGGAGAGAGGGTAAATTTGAAGGTCTTGAGTGCCTCAAGCCCTGAGCTTGTTCTTACGTGCCAAAGATGAAAAAATACGTTGTTAAACAGTAATATAGTAGTAATGGTACTTTTCCTCATACTTTCAGACTGACATTAGGGATGTTGAACGAAAAATTGCTCAGCAGGAGGCTAAGCTGCTAGGGGTCGATTTAAGTAGAACTGTGCTTCAAGTAAGCCAAGAAAAACAAGAGAAAAAACACTTGTGGGATACAGGTAGGTCTTACAAACCTGTTACTTCATTTTTATACTGAAAGTAGTGTCCCAAAATTCTTGCCATTAAAATTTTAGTTTACTTTTTTTTACATTCTCAAATAACTCTGTTCTCCTAGTTTGTTGTTACTGGTTTTTGGAGTCATACCAGCTTAATTTAGAGATGAATTTTCATAAGGATTACAGTAATGGTTTTAATAACAGTGACTGTTTGTTTTCATCTGTAGTTACTGGTAAAATTGAGTTAAATCAGAAACTCAAGCAGGACCAGCAAAGCCAGATTCAGCAGCTGAAGAGTGCAATTAATGAGCTCAAAGCAGAGAAGCTGCAGATTGTCAGCAGCATGCAGCGGCGGCGGCAGCTGGAGGAGCAGACTGTGGAGTTGACCACTGAGGTTCAGTCTTTATGCAGAGAGATCAAGGTGAGAAATACTCTTAATTGTCTAACCCTTAGCTTTGCTGGCCTTGAAATTAAAAATAATAATCTTGTTATACTTAATATTGTCTGTAGTCCTAGAAAATGGGATGGATTTTTAAATGTTTGTCCTGTGCTGCTATTGTGTATCTTTGGGAATTTCCAGAACTTTTTTAATACACATTTTCACATTTTCTTTTTCTAATACACCCAAAAAAGAAATAAGTAACCACATTACTTTTTTTCACTGCTAAAAAAATTATTGATCTTTACCAGAGTGCAAAAATAAAAACTACTTTTCCAAACTACTTTTCAGGAAGCAAAAGAGCAGGTACTTCCTTTGGATTCAACGTTAGACAAATTGCAGCAAGAGAAGGAGGAGCTAGTGAATAAAAGGACTGCAAGTAATAAAGAAACACAAGAGAAGGTTTGTTTGCTCTTGGCATAGCTGTGAGGTAGGATTAGATATTGTTTTTCAGGCATGGATGGAAGCTGTGGTATTGAGTTCGCTTTTTGGAAACATCAATGACTCCAGCAGATGCTTTGGATTGAGAGAGCTTTTAGGGAAGAAAAGGGACATGGACTCAAATGTAATTAACCTCTGGCAGTCTTGACAAAAGGCTTCTTGGGACATTTGGCAGTATTTAGTGACTGATGGCATTCAAAAGCCCTTCCTAATAGACCTAAGAGGAACAGCAAGGGTGGCCATGACCCGTCCTTGCCAAGAGACACACGGGTTTTTCCCAGGTTAAGTGGCCCTCATTCATTTTGGGAAACATTTTCATGCTTATAAGGAGTATTGGGATTTTAGAAGCTGAAGACTTTATTAGAAAACTAAAGGGAGTTATGATAAGGAATTGTGCTTGGGCAGTAGTGTTATCCAGTATCTTTGATGCAGAGCATATCTGTTCTTGGACATAAGACTATATTTCATTCGAAATCTTTCCTTTGCAGATGAATGGCATAAATGAGAAAGTTAAGGATATAAACATGTATGTGAAAGAAATTGAGAACTATATTCAACAAGGAAAAGAAGACTATAAAAAGGTAATCTAAAAAACAGTCAATAAAAAGTTAGCATCAAAAGTACTTTTGTTTTTAAATCACGTACCATTTTCCTAATATTTCTTTAGCAAAAGGAGTCTGAACTTGATGAAGTAAATTCTCATTTGGCTGCCTGTGAGAAACAGAAGGAAAAGATAAGTAAAGAGATGGAAATGACCCGACAAGATATTGACACTCAAAAGGTGGATATATTGTTTAAAGTATACTTGGCATAGTTGAAATAATTCTTAGTTTTGGTTTGTCTGCCTACGTCTGTAGTGGTGTGAAATTAGTTTCCTCCTGATTTATTTGATCAGTTGTTTGTCAGCATAGCTAGTATACGTGCATTAGGCTGAAAATAGTCTTTGAGATTTGTATGTGCAAATTTAAAAACCATTTATCTCTAACCATCATCTTATGGTATTTCTAAGAGTTAAGGCTGGTGGGACAGTAGTCTGCGTTTTCAGGAGTATCTTTATGTGGAGGATACCTGCCTTTATAAGTAAAGTGCAAACTGCAGGTACCGGAAGTTGCTTGCTACTCTAGGTTTGTCATGTACTGGTGTGTAATTCCTGTGTATATGTTTCAAATACTGTTTACATTCTGTATAGGAAATATGTCGTTCCCCGTTCTACCCCTTCACTTACTGTCTACTGTTGTAGAACTGAGATAGAGGACTTGATTAAGTCTCATCCTAAACTACTTGTCCTGGTTGAAACATGGGTTAATATTCTCAAAAAGAACCAGTCATGTGTTCACTTTTGACAGTAAACACTGCTGAGTGTTATTCCAGTTTGAAAGATGAAATAATACTGCTGATTTCCATTATACTCTATTTCTAGGACAAGGTATGTTCTTACTGTGATAATTTTTGTTGTCGTCAATTATTTTATGCTTGCAGCATGTTTTAGACTTGTGCAGAATTCATACATTTGTAATCGATAACCAACATACTGAAACATTATACAATTTCTTGCTTTCTTTGGTGCTAGATACAGGAGAGGTGGCTGGAGGATAATCTCACTTTGAGGAAGCGGAATGAAGAGCTAAAAGAAGTTGAAGACAATATTAAACAACTTACAAAAGAGATGGGAGAAATGAAAGTCCCCCAGATGAAAAAGTAAGCACCTTCAAAACAGAATGGTGTGCTTTGCACAAGAATTCATTGAATATCTGAACGTTGTAGACACTGTGTTTTAGTATGTCCTGGTCCACTTCTCCCCCCATGCATGCAGACAGCTTCGTCCTTGACACCTGGGTTTGCTTCATATCCCTGTGATGACAGTGTAAATGGCTCAGTGAAGTGGTACAGTGCTTCTGGCTAGAAATAGAGATATTTGCTCGCACCTGTTCCAGTCCAATCCTTTTAACGATGTTTACTGAGAAATGCACATTTAAGTAATTCATGCTTCTGGATTAAGAGTATTTAGTTTCCATTTTCAGTCTGCTCACTTAGTTCCCAGCAGCAAATTTTATGTTTACTTCAGTAGTTTAGCAATAATTGTTTAGATAATAAACACTTCTGAAAAGTAATCACCCCTTTTCTGGTTCTTGCATGTGAAATATTTATTTAGCATTTTGGAGCTTACCCAGTATTTCATCTTACTTTGCTCAGTATCCATCTATAAAATTAATTTTTTTTTGTTTCTGCATATAGCACTTTAGTATTTGAACTTGACAACTTGCTTCTCCCACTCAGAATAGTGATTTGAATATGTTCTTAACAAACTTAAATCTATTTTTATTTCAGTAGTGTCTTTATTTCAGTGGCATTGGTACTATAATTTTAACTGTTATGGACTTTATAGATATGATATGTTGTTTAACAAACTCAAAATTAGAACCCTGATTAACAAATTTAAATACAAAATACTTGTGTATCAATTATGGTTTCACAGTGAACAAAAACATTTGGAGGAGAAAATAGAATCTCTGAAAAGGAACCATCACGTTGCACTTGGCCGCCAGCATGGGTTTGAGGAGGAGATTGTTCGCTTTAGAAAGGAGCTCAGAGAGCCACAATTCAAAGATGCAGAGGAAAAATACAGGGACATGATGATTGTCATGAGAACAACAGAGCTGGTGAACAAAGATCTGGACCTTTATTACAAGGCTCTTGATAAGTAAGTATTGTCAAATGAGGGTGATTCTTAAATGTTTTCATCTTTATTGGTGTTGATAACCTTGGTGCAAAGCAGCTTTCAGTTTCAGGCTTCCAGGTTAACTCAGAAATAGTAAATTGCTATGGTTCCTTGAGATACATAATACATAATAATTTCTCTTTATAAATTCTGGCATTTAAATATTAAGAAAACATAACAAGGTATAACTTCCTAAGTAAATTAATGAAACTATACTGGAAACTGCACAGGATTGGTATGATGTAGGAAATTTGTAAGTTAATGTCTGTAGTGTACACATATTAAATGCATTGATGGTAATAATTGGAATTTAATACAGTCCTAGGTAAGTCTGATATTTGTTTTCCCAATTCCCTGTAAGACTTATTTGGAGTTTTGGTTGTACATGTTAGGACTTATATTTGCAGTACAGCAATTGCAGAGAGATAAGGAAAGGTGAAATCAGTGTTTAAATCCTTTATTTTTAACCTGGGCCCTTCTACTTTCATTTCTATAGCAATATATTTTACCATCTTCTGGTCATATCTTAACATGAATAAGATATGCCAGGTAGATTTCTTGTTTCTCATGACAGCTTCTCAGGTAAATAATTGTGTTTTAAAGAATATTACAATATAGAGGGGTTTTTTACCTTTTTCCAGTGTGGGTGGTTTTGTGTTTATATTAAAGAAGGTAAGATCATAAGAAACATGTCCAGCATTTGATGGAAAGTTTAGCTAATTTGTGCTTGTTTCTGTTTCCTCTGGAAGCTTGTTTGGTCGTCTCGGACTGACTGGCCAAAAAGAGCATCTCAAAATTTGTAACCGTATGCAAAATGAAACATGTGACTCCCTAAAAACCCTGTTTGTTTGTTTGTTTGTAATGATGGAATAGCAGTGAACAACTTGATGGACAATGCGGGAGGATTTTTGAATCAGTGGATATATTTCAGGAAGTAGAAAACTGGTGCTCAGTGGCAGAAAGATAAATATTAGGAATGAAAAAAGAGAAAGAAAGAAATATTTTGGCCGCTGTAGGAATTCTCAGTACACCCATGTCTTGAATAAAGTATGGAATTCTGGCCTTCTGTTTAAAAGTAGTGCTGGAAAAAGGAGCACAGAGGAGTAATTATGTGGTTAAGGATACAGCATAATGGTCAAGAAGAAAAACAAAATAAATGAGAACTTTCAAGTTGAAAGGACATTCTAGAGGAACCCCGTTCTAAGCTAGTCTGATACTAACATTAAATAAAGTAAACATAATACTAGAATGTATTATTTTTGGTAATCCAGAATTTATTGTGTGAAGATCTAATTTGTTCAGAGCGTGTATAAGTCTTCCCTTTCAGCTGTAATGGAAATGCACTCCAAGAATTTCCTTTTTAGATTTTTTTTTTTGTATGGTATCAAATCATCTATTGTTTCTATTTAAGGCTAAACAGGAAAACAGTCTTGTAATTTCAAGAAAAATAGATAAGCATCACTTAGCGGTAATCATCTGAAAAATCGGTGAGACAAAATGCTAACTCTAATGGCCAAACCTGTATCTGTGGCTGGGAAAACCAACATTTTGGGTGTTCCATGCTATCAGATGATCTTTATTGACTTTATTTAGAGGTTTATGATAAATATTGATGAGGAATGCTTTCTTGGGGTTAACTAAATAGTTGAAAACATTGAATTTTTACTTAACAAAACCTATTAGAGTTGATACCTCAGTATTCCCCAGAACAGGTGGAAGAGCAAAGGTAGAAAAAGCATATGTAAAATTCCATTTCAGAAGGATATTTCCACCACATCTTTTGAGAGAAGACCATATTGCCGTAAAGTTAGTGAGCATTTTTTTCATTACAGAGTAGCTTTTCTGTAAAAAGCCAAGTTAGAAATGCAGTGTCCTGTCCTTTTCTGAGTGCTTTGTAAGATTTCATCTGTTAATGAACTAAACTCATGCTGCTATGTTAACCAGAGAAATTAAATTATTAATGATTATCCTGTGTTACTCTTGCTGCTGAAGAGAAAAGTAGTTCTTGTCATGCTGCCTGTTTGAGTAATCACAAATTATATTCTCAATAGGAATTCTCTGCTCTGAGACTTCAGGTTCTCCTTTCCAGCTGTTGTTTGCCCTTCCTGTTGTTGTTGTTGGGCGACTGTGCCAAAGAGTAACACTCCTGTTCTGGAAAGCTTAACATCAGATTCATCTTCTTGGTGTCAGCCTGAAAATAAATCTCATACGTAAATCATAAATCTCTTAAAATGTCAGGTAAAGTTGTTCTCCATTGAGTGACTGCAAATATATTTGTCATCATTACTTTCCTACTTCTTAAAACTGAGCTGTTCGTGAGCATAGAGTTATTTACACAATGGCTTGCTGTTACTCTTCAGGTGCTTCTCCATCCAAAATAAACTAGTATTGTCTATATTTTTAGTAAAAGTATTAAGGGAATGGAAAGGGAGCTGCCACCTGCCTTAAAGCCCCTAGCAGTCCATAGCAGCCTATGGTTGCATCTCTAACAATTTGCCTTTTTTGCTGTTGTTTTTTAGAGCAATAATGACATTTCATAGCATGAAAATGGAAGAAATCAACAAAATAATTCGGGACCTGTGGCGAAGTATTTACAGAGGACAAGGTATGTAATCTTTTTTTTTTTTTTAAGTTTTACCCATTTATATCCATTTGATATTGAGCACTGCATATGGAAAAGTGTTTGTTCACAAGATGGGAAACAGCTGGTTCCATTCTAAAGGTTTTATCTGTTCTTCACCACTATAATCTTTTCATTGCACATTATATAGTAACTTGCAGGATGAATTGAGTTAATTTTCACTTTTCTGTGTTTTCCAAAGGTTAGGTTTCTTTGAGACAGGGGAAGTGCATGAGTTCATTCCCTCCATTTTGGAAAAAATAATTTCCAATCTATCAGTGGGAGTTCTGAACTGACTTTTTGTTGTTACTACATACTATACCTCTCATCTCCCATTAATCCAATTTTATTTTTCAAGATCTTTGATAATGCAAAAACCATCTTCTTCCCATTTTCAGATATTGAATATATAGAAATTCGCTCTGATGCAGATGAGAATGTCTCAGCCACTGACAAGAGAAGAAATTACAATTACAGGGTAGTAATGGTGAAGGGAGATACAGCACTAGATATGCGAGGAAGATGTAGTGCTGGGCAAAAGGTAATGGCTCTTTATCTTCAGTACACACACAATAACAGGGATTCTGATAACTGACTCAGGTGAATGCAGGAGTCAAGTGACCAAAGAACAGGCAGCTCTGACTCTTAATTTATTATTGTGTACCACTTTCCTTCACTGTGTCTGGGTGGCACTATATGAACAATATATGACTCTGAACATCTGAGCCCTGCTTTGGGCTGCCAAAATCCATTGTTTCAAATGGGCACTAGGCTGACTCCCTGCAGGAGTGAAAGATCTGACTTCCCTCTCTCCTCAAGTTCAAGCCCTCCCATTTTGTCTCTTCCTAGTTACCACTGAGGTTTCCTCAGCTTCGGGTCTGTCGATTTGCTCCCTGTGTTTTTTTCTTTCTGAGCCCTTGGTCTTCTTTTTGCAACTGCATCTACTTCTAAGTTGATAGGACTTCTCTTCCTCCAAGTTAGGCTGCTTTCACCTGTTGCTGACTATAACCTTTCAGTTCATGTCACCAATATCACACCTAGCCATACTTCCAGGCATTGCATTTCCTCCTATGCTGTCAGCTCACAGCTCTGTGGTCTGCCCATTCAGCTTCAATAACACACACTGGCCAAGTGGCCTGATGACACACTAGCTGTGACAATGTGGTCAGAGGTTCATCACAGTTAACCACACCCACACATGTTGAGGGTTGTTTCCACCTGTCTGTTCTATTAAATGTGTCCTCTCCTAGAGTAGTTTAGGATGTTGCGTTAGAGTCCTATGTAAATGAGAGTGAAACTTGAACAAGTTTCTTAGCTGAAATTCTGAGAATTCTTCTTTGATCATGAAATGTGATGCCAGCAGTCGTGATAATTGGAAAATATTTTTGGTAGTACAGTTTCCATCGAGGGTTCTGTAATTTTTAGTAGTTCAGTAGATCTTGTAAATATGATTACGCATGTTGATGCAAAACTAACATAGAAGGTGGTAAAATCCTACTGTCTTCCATTTTAGTAAGTAGTCAGGAGTTCAGTAACTCAAACTTAGTAATGCAGACAAATTTCCACCCTCCCTCCTGCAGTGGGGTGGGCTCAAGCAGAGTGTAGGGGTAATGCAAACGGCAGTGTTGTAGCTTCTTTACCTCAGATTAGAATCCTTACTTCCAATATCTTCTGAATTTTGAGTACTTCTTTGTAGAGTCAATCTTTGAATTCAAACTTGAAGTTTCAATGTAGTTTTTCAATAATTAATTAGTTATTGTCATTTTGTGAACTGTCAGCACATTGTTCTGTAAACTTCAGTCACGGTTTGTAATGGCATTAAAAACAGGTTGTTACATGTAGACCCTCTTTAAACAGTTTGAAGCTTGAGATTTTTGTGGTTTTTCCTTTCTCTCAGGTGCTTGCTTCTCTCATCATTCGCCTTGCTCTAGCAGAAACATTCTGTCTCAACTGTGGCATTCTGGCCCTAGACGAGCCTACGACCAACCTTGACCGAGAAAACATCGAGTCCCTGGCACATGCCCTGGTAGAGTAAGTGAGCTCTCCTTGTGGTGCTTAACAATGGGTATTTTTCAATACCCAGTTGGCAGTAGTGAATTATATTTTAAGCTGGCATATCTTTGTTGTGAGTAGTTTTAGATTCCCTCTCTATCAGGAAAAGAAAAAAATATTTCTTACATAATTTGAGGGGGTTTTTTATGTGGGTAAAAAGAGTGGCTAATCAGCGTTGTGGTTCATGTCATTCATTATCAATAATGAAATACTTTGGTGCTTTGTATTTGCAAGTTCTCTAATGCTAACATGGGATTTAGATAAATGCACACTCAATAATATCTCTTTGTAGGATAATAAAGAGCCGCTTACACCAACGCAACTTTCAGCTTCTGGTGATTACTCACGATGAAGATTTTGTTGAACTTCTGGGCCGTTCTGAGTATGTGGAAACATTCTACAGGATAAAGAAGAACATTGACCAGTGCTCTGAGATCATGAAATGCAGTGTCAGCTCCCTAGGCTCCTATGTTCATTAGAATGCTAAGTAATTACATATCATAGACAGCATAACCTGATACATTATACACTGCCTGACTTGATAGAGCTCAATGTAGGTGTCTGAAAATGTGTAGTTCCTTTGTATCATATTCTGTTGAAGATTTGTAGCAATTTTAGCCAGAGTCTAAAACTGTGAGACTTTTGAACTTCTTATCTTTCTACATATTTCTGTGCCTGGGTTTAGGAATCACCATAATTTGAAAGAATTTACATGAATACCACACAGTTAAATTTTGATGTATTTTATGCTTTAAAAGTGAAAATAAAGTTGTGATGTTCTTTGTGGATGTCCTGCTGGGGAGATCCAGTTGCAGATTCTCTGGAGTAGCTACAGCTCTGCCAGTGGAATACGGCTTGCTTTCCGTCCCCGGCACGGTCAGCAGTGATGGGTGTCACTTTGGTTGAAGGTGTGTTCATTGCTATCTACCCAAAATTCACAAGCTTCAAAGAGAACTTTTACAACTTTCTCTACAAGGTAACCTAGCTCTGGCTGTTCAAAGACAGAATCTTCCCCAAGTCAGCTTTGCTTCAGAATAAAGCAGGGGCCCATCTCTAACCAGATGAATGAGTGAATTCTCTGCTCAATGACTTATGTCCTGATTCTTTATGGCAGTGTCTGCGAACGGGAAAATGGAACATAAGTGCCTCAGAGAGTTAGGTTGTATGGATGCTGAGCTTCACCTGCCCTGCTTTGAGTTCTTCCTGAAGCTCTTTTCCTTGGTATGACAACACCCAGGGGCCCTGCAGCTTTACAGCCCCAGGGAACCTGCTTCTCAGTGGGAGTGACATTGGAAAGCCACGGGGGTGGCCTGCTGCAGAATGCAAAGGGCCTGATTATCAAGAGTCCTGAGATTGCACACAAGTTCCTCATGCCATGCCTTGCTGCTTCCAAAGCCACGCAAGCCCTGAAGGAAGGGATTTCTGGGTCCCTGTTTCTTTGTAATCAAGTCAGGGGCTACCTTGAACTCTTGGTAAGTGTCCACAAGCAGAAGCTGGACTTGAAATTCTTTAAATCCTCAGCCAATGGTGTATGACCAAAGCTCAATTTCAGAGGAAGAATCTTTAGACCACCGTGAAAGAGTGTTAATTTCTGTAACATCAGGACATTTCTCTTTGGCAAATGTTTAAGTGAGCCTTAGGACATTGCATGTTGTCTTCCGCCTCTGCCAGGGTGCAGGAATCCCTTTTTTTTGCAGGGATAGGGAGCAGTTGACACTGGAGGGGTGCAAGCAGACCTGGCTTGTGTGGACAGAGCCTGGGGCCAGCTGAGCATGATGGACCAGAGCCTTTGCCCCTGGAGATGGTGCAGCCAAGCCCCTCACATTACATCACACACCCCCAACACCATCTCCTGAGGGTCTGGATATCTGCACAGAGAAGGACAGAGCCCAGTATACCCCTACTCCAGTTCTTCTCTTTGGCAAAGACTCTTAGGCTTCAGCCAGGGTGAGTGGCAGTAGCTGCCTTAAAGTGTAATGGCAGAAACCAAGACCTTCAGCTAAGGATTATTTCCACCTAAATTTTCTAAAACTGCAAACTACCAGTGTCAGGGTGACCCCAGTCATTGGGAAACCACTCAAAGGTAAGAAAATGAATGGGATTTCCTAGCAATTACGCTTTCACCAATTCCCCAAAAAAGCAATGAACACACAGCTGGGAGGGAGGGGGGGAGAGTAGGAAAATGCTACTACCCTGCATTATGTTTGCAGTTTTAAATAAGCTTCACTGACTCTAGTACTACTTCCTGAAGGGAAATTTTCTTAAAGATACAATCAACAGAAAAAAAAATGCTTTGTCTTTTCAAATTTTCCTGTACCGCCTGATTATTTTAGCATGACATGTACACCCCAGCTCTGCACTGTCACCAGAAGCAACTCCCCAACCTTTGTAAATTCTGTCCTACTTTTTCCCAAGTTGAGGCCATGGCTCACAGTTCCTCTATGAAGTACTTTGGGTATATTTTTGCCTAATCAGCCTTTCCCAAGTTTATCCTCACACATACTTTGACATTAAACATTTTGCCAGAACATAGGGGAAGCACAGGAAATGTAATGGGAAACCAACCATTCCTATATCAAATCAATTAAAATGATAAAAAATAACCCACTGAATAATTGAATAATCCATAGGCTCCTTGACAGCCAAAAGCATGGAAAAGAGACTCTGCCAGCCCCATGGTTTTCATGAGGACTAGAAAACAAAAAACAGGCTTATGTACATTAAGTGTTGGAGAAACTTCAAACACTTTCATGATATTCTGCTGTTGATGGGTACCTTGGGACAGTGAGGGCAAAAATGAGCATGATTGCTCTGGCCATGGCGGTGCTGCTGCCTCTCCCATGCCCACCGGAAGCAGCAGCAGATGGGTACAGTCAGCCGCCCCCAGCGCCACGTCAAGGGGATCCCTGCTCTGCCACGGCTTCCTGCCCTGTCACACGGGGACGGCCACCACCCACGGTGGGAGGACTGGAGGGGAGGGTGGCACAGGACCAGAACATCCCAGGAGAGGTGTTCTTGCCCCTACGTGATGGTACATGAAGTGCAGAACCAAGCGGAGACATTTTATGGCAAACAAGGCAAAGATTTGTTGCTGTAATTCGCTGGGCAGGTGGCAAAGTGGTGAAGAAAGTTTTTATCCACTTCCCATTTTGGTTGGAGTGGGGGTGGATTTTCAGCAGGGAGACCACAGCGCCCGTCTTCCAGACAGCAATCCATGCACACACCTCACAGGAACAGGCACACACTCAGATACACGGTGGTTAAGAGCCAAAAAGAACAGCTGCAAAATAACAATATCAAGTCAGTGGAATTGCCATAGGTTCATGAGCCAAGATTCAGGCAGTTGCCTGGGATGGTAATTGTAAAGCCACTTGAGAGCACCAAACACCAACTCTGCCTGTTGGCCTGGAAGGGTTGGTTGGGTGCAAATCCCTTCCAAGGTTGCAGCCTCAGTCCTGGCAAATGCTTTTGAAGCCAGGGATCTACAGGAGATGGAGGACTTTGGCATGCACCATCCAGGTAAGAGACTTTCCTTCCACCTCTGTGCCACAGCATCCATTTCTTCAGTACCATGACTTATTTTTGCTTTATCTACACTTAGCAAGGTGCCAACTACTTTCACTAGGAAGAAAACCTGGAGGCCTCCAAGACACCCCTGTCTGAACATTTTGTTTCTAATTGGAATTAACATTAGCAATAGAAAACCAATATTTCGATTTTCTGATGCTTCCTTCAGTATTATTTGTGCAGTACAACTCTGCTGCCTGTTTACAGACTGCTGCATAACACCTGCCCCAAAGTACTTTGGATCTGTAAACTTCAGAGAAGATTAATTTTTTAATTATTTTTTAAATAAAAACTGCTTTATGGCCTGCCTGAAGTAAAAAACTGACCCACTTAACTACTACTTCCAGGTGCAACTTCTCCATGTAGCTTCCTCCCACATGCCATGTTTTAGGCAAAGAGCTTTTATGTGCCCTAGAACTACATTAAAAAACACAAGCAGATGAGATTATCTACAAATAAACACCACAAACCAAAGCAATAAATATAGATGATGCTTTCAAAAGCTTAATCATTTAAGCAACTGCAACTTTGCATTTAAATGTCACACCAAGTATCATCTCATCTATTTCAGTATGACGGGGTTTGCTGCCCCCCAGGCAATCTGCCAGGAGCCAGCATTTACTCTCGGCTTACTGCAAGATTACACCTTTGGGGAATGCCACACAATTTGCAAATTCTCCTTCGTCTGGCTCCATCCTATTTGTGTAATTTGATCTGCGCAGGAAAAGTAAATTGCTGGAGCTGTAGTGCACCCTGCTCTTCAGCTGCAGCAGCTGAAGGAAGCAGGAAGGTTCCAGCACTGCCAGCCTTGCACAAGGGAGAACTCACTGTTTATAAAGCCAATAAACGCAACCACTGATTCAAGAGATACTACATGTGCTGATGCTACACATTATACTGTGACCCACATTTGGGTTTTTTCAGCATACAAAATGTTTTATTTAATTGCTCCGCTAAGTAAGGATCAGCACACAAGAGAATGGCCTGGAAGACATGTGGTGGCTTCTCCATGAGGATTTCATAGAAGGCAATGCTTTAATAGTGTTGGAAATGAGAAAATGGTTAGTAGGGTCATTCAAAATCAGGCCCTCAAGGACAAACTGAAGTTGTTTTTATCACCTCAGTTAAAGCATCTGCTAGACCTTCTGTGTTCTGATGTTGTTTCTTAATGCCATGGTCCTATCCTGTCCCTCCAAAAATCCTCCACCTGCCACAGGGATGAATTTAGTTGCTAAAGCAAAGATGGGAAGGTGACTCAGTTGCCTCCCTTTGCTCAAACTGCCAGGGAGAGGGAGCTGAGCATGAGACTGCGGGTCTCCTCACCCAGGAGAAGCAGGTGCCCTCCTTGCCAGCCGTGCTGGGCTCCTCTTCCCATCCTGAGCCAGAGATGGCTAAAGCAGCCAGGCAGGAACATTCCCACCCCTCCTGCCTGCCAACTGCCACTGGGATGGGCCAGTACCAAGGTGAAGCTACTGTCTGTTTAACTGGGGAGGCACAAATTCAGCCTGGCTAAAATTATGGACTGGCATTCCTGCATTCTCTACAGAGCCAGGTTAGAGAAGGGGACACTGCCACAGGGAGCTGTAGCCCCTGGATATCTGACAGCCATTGGTCATACCCATTTCTTTCCTCTGATTTCCATCAATTCCATCCATGTCCACCAATGCCATCCCATGCTGGTCATGGCCATGGCTGCGGCCAACCCCTCTGCTCTTCATTTGTGTGTCGTGATTGTGGCATCCAACCTTGGCTTTGCTGCTGGAAAAAAATATGAAAGAAAGAAAAAAGCCATGGCTTTGGGTACAGAACAAAGCAAAATTTCTGAGTTTGGTTGCACTGATGGTCTCTTCAGATGACTTCTCTGTTTTCTGGTGTCATCATCAGAGATGCAGCTGTGGAAAGGCCCAACCAGTGCTTGTCCATCAACACCATCACCCCCCGGGCTCTCCTCCACATGGGGGCAAGAGGAGCACAATGTACTTAACCACCTGGATAATTTCTCTGAATTGGCTGGGACCTACTTGGGGTGGCTTAAATCAAGCATGAAGAGCATGGGGTGGCAAGGTAGGGTGGGCACAGACCTCTGGGACCCCTCTCTATTCTGCCTCTGGCCACAGCTGGACATACAAAGCAAAACCATCTCTCCTATGACAAGGAGACCCAGTTCAGGCCACACTCACATACCTGGGGCTCTGTGTCTACCCTGATCAGCAGCACTGGGCTCATGGTCGTGGTGTCCCAGCACCCCAGTCCCTTTGGGAAGGACAGCTTGACTGACCAAGACTCTTGGAAGGACCAGTTTTGGTTTCCTGCATGTCCCATGCTCCTGGTGGCTCTGATCCCCTCTCATGTGAGCCCCCCACCCAGCGCTGTTTCTCAGAATTGGGTTCTGCTTTCTAGGTATCATTTTCTACCCTCACAACGCAAATTGGTGCATGTGAGCTTTTCCCATCAGCAGGTTCATGTTGCAATATCAATAGTTTGGGGAAGGATTTTATCTGCCTTTGGGGGAGGTGACATACACTCTCCCATGCATGGTTTGCAGAGTCAGGTAATACAAACCACGGGAACACTCTCCACAGCCACCCATAGCCCTGTGATCCCACTGGGACACTGCGCCAGGGCACAGTGGTGGGACCATAGAACCTTTCCTGGGGTCATGGTGCATCCTGCTCCAGCAGTTTGGCTCAAGGGAGCCTGGGACACTGGCTTTGGGACAGGTGGACATGACACGCTCTGCAGTGTGCAGCCCTGGACATACACCAGCCCCTCCACCTGAAGTGATGGGAACACTACAGGGTCTCACCTGGCTCTGACCTAGCCTCTTAAATTCACAGGAAATTCAATGACTGGCAACTGTCACCATCTTTTTTTTCAGGAAAACACATTTTTTCAGGCTAGTACAGGAACTAATGGTGAGTGCTCCAGTCCAGTCCTGCCATTGCAACCTTAGGCCAATGGTCATCCCACAGAGAAGGAGAGCAGTGAAGTGGGAAGGGGTTAGTTTGAAATATGAAATTCAGGCTTCCTTAGGCTCCCTCAGGTTCTGTGACTTGACTGAAATTCTTGAAATAATAAAATAATGTTTAAACTTAAATGTTTCTACATTTTCTAAATTCATTTAAAAATTCGCACTATTTATAAGCCTCCAAGCAGGTACCAGTTGAAGGTGGGCTTCTCTGGACAGGGTTTGCCCCAGCTGGGGCACTGCAGGGCCATGGGGAGCTAGTGACAGAAGAGCCACAAGGTGCTGCTTCACCTGTGCATGCAGGAGGATGTAGCAAAAGTCATTTTAGAGTCTGGAGAAGAAATGAGCCATTTTGTCAAGTCAACTTTTTTCACCACAAAATTTCTGCTGACAAGACCAGCCATAGTGGAAAATAACTATGGGTTTGTGTCTGTTCTCCTGCTCAAGAATATGGTGGTTTGAATCCCTGAACTACTGTTGATTCTCTGATGTCCCCTTGGAAGGTGTGAGAGGGACAATGTGGCATGGCATGGGATGGCGTGAGACACCATGGGATGGCGTGGGACACCAAGCTGGGCTCTACAGGAGCCATCGTCCCACAATGGGATTTGTGTTACAGAGCTGAGTAAGTCCTGGTTGAAACCAAATACCCACATGCCAGAAAACACCCTCAGCTATTTCTTCCTTTACAAACAAGAGCACTTTTATTTTGTTTTTGCATATGTTAAACATCTTGATAAAAGTTTTGAGGTTTTCTTTTCCTTCAAATCTTTGACAACTTGAGCTTGCTGGGGCTGCTGCTGCTGGGTCAAAGGACATTAATTTTTTCTGGCACATAGTTCAGCTCTTCCTCTCCAACAGCATCCCTGTGCCAGGCCCTTCCCTGAAGCGCTGCCATTGCCCAAGATCCCCCTTTCTGCTGGTGGTGGCCAAGCTGCAGCACAGGGCACTGTGGTCCCAGCATGGCCCAGGGACACTACTGGGAAAAGAAGCCTTGCAGGAGGAGAGGTCTAGGTACCTGCTGCTGTCATGTCATCCCCCATGAGACACCAGCACCCAGGGCAGGAGCCTGGCAGGCATCCAGCCATGCGCATTCTAGAGATGATCCTTCTGCATAACTGTTTGTCTTTTCCATCATGGAGACCAGGAAAGCACCAACGGATGTTTCTCTGCACATAAGATCATGCCTTGACTTTACTCAAGCCTTGCAATGTGCTTGGTTCGGTCCTGCACATGTCCATGGTTTTCCACATGCAGCACATTACAAACACGCTCGATAGTAAATAGATCCTTGTACATCAAAAAGAAAATCTCATCTTCTCATCCCAGTATCTCCTTATCTATCAGTTAGGTGATTAAAATCTGCATGTATATATAGAATAATAGATAACGTTATTCAACGTATAGAGAAGTCTTTGCCACCATTACGTAATGCCTTTCTTTGGGGTGTCTCACTTCCCACTGCATCCTCTGCATCCTCTGCTGCACAGGAAGACACCTATATTTGGCAATTGCAATGGAGACGCAGGTCCTTTTTCACACTATAAAAATGGTGCTGTCTCAAGCAGAGGCAGAGAGGCCCTGGCCATCCAGCCCAGCCAGCACAGGACGTGCTCAGACAGCGGTGACAGGATGCTTCCCTCACTGAAGACAGCTTTCACTCTCCTCTCCCTGCTCCAGCTCATCTCTTCCAGAGCCATGACTTCATCTCCCCAGCAAATACTGAAGGAAGTCATCCTCCTGATCCAACAGCTCAACTCAGGAGTGCAGGTAAATGCTGCTACACCTCTTGGCTTTGCTTTGCTTACTGACCTCATTATTGATGATGATGATGATGATGATGATGATGATGATGATGATGTTCTTCAGTGTCCAAGGCCAGGCACCGGCACTGCCACCACAGGGACTGGTGCCTGCTTGGGTGGCAGAAGCCCTTCCCGCTGGCTCAATCCACTCCATCCCACCTCCCGCTTGGGGCACCCTGGCCCATTTCAGCCTAGACTTTGCTTGATCAGCACTTGAGTTGGTGGTACAAGCAGCTTCTGGGGTCAGGTCAGATGAAGTTTTACACCTGATGTTAGGTGCTTTGCAGAAAAAAAGTGCTGAGGAACAAGAAAACTTTCTGTGTCAGGATGACAGAGGCAGCTCGGGGATGTGGACATGGTGGTCTGGGCAGTGTGAGCTGCCAGGGAGTCCCTGCTCTACTCCCACTGAGCACACAGGGATTCTCCTGCGCCTTCCCAAACAAGTGCTGTGCAAACCCAGGTCCTGTGCCCAGGAGCCTGTTTGGAAATAATTTCCTGAAAGATGGATCTCAGTGCTGGCAGCACCAAGGGTGCATCCACGCCATGGCCTGCTGGAGAGGGATAGAGACACAGTGCCCCTTCCTGGCAGAGGGCATAGCTGGTGACTCCTTGGGAATGGTCTCATAATGATGGTCTTATAATGACAGTCTCATAACCATGACTCTCCCTTGTGTTGCCTCTCCAGGTCCCCTGCAATGACACTCGAGTGGCACAGGTCACCTTCACGGATCGAAAGGTAAACACCTATGCAGAGATAGGCAGAAAATGCATTTATCATAAACCCAGATACAGCCAGGGCCCTCCTCCCCATGGGGTACAGCACCTGTAGCTGAGGTAGCTTTATTAGTCACTGAAGGGCTGCTCAGTGCCAGTCGCTGGGGCGAGTGTATGTCTGGATGCTGGCTGTGCTTAAGCACCTGCCTCCATCCCACATCTCTGTCCCCTAGTTCCCTCCAGCCCCAGCCGGCACAGCCCATGGCCCAGGTCACTGCTGTAACATGAAAGCAGGTTAGGAAGTCACTGTGGAACCTCCTGCCAGTCCTGGACACCTGAATAAGCAGCTTCAACTTAATTCAGCTACATGGTTCTAATCATTCCCCTCCACGTTCCGCAGCTGCCAGACCAGGAGCTGCTGTGCCAGGCAGACATGGCACTCACCAAAGTCACCAGGTGCAAGGAAGTCTATGAGCCGCTCATCACCAACCTGAAGCGCCTGCATGGCAAGAAGGTAAGCAGGGGCTGCACCTCCCCACTCATGCTGTGCTTCGCGGCTCTGGCCCCATGGTGCCTGTGTCCCCATACAGAGGATACCACAGGGCTGATCAGAATTTGTTCTCTTGAATGGGGCCAGAGCTGGGCGTTGCAAACCTGCCAGTGCTTCAGGATTATCTGCCTCTGTCTATCAGCCCCCCACCAGCCCCAGCCACCCCAGACCAGTGGTCATGGGGGTCACACTGCTGGGCACAGGGGCCAGACGCTTGTTCTGAGCAAAGGACAGTTCCTGAGATCCCGGGCCAGTATCCTCACCACTCTGAGTTATTTGCTGAATTATTTATGTGGCAACGGAGGCAAACAAAGCATCGGTCTGGGCTGGGAGCCTAGCTACCCACCGCCGCAAGCAGCTAAATCGTGCTGCCAGCTCTAATGTATTTACACTTTTCCTTCCCCAGAACTGCTTCCTGAGCGACGAAAATGAGATCTACCTGCGCCACTTCTTGCCAGCGCTGGGGAACTTCACCCAGGGGATGTACAGGCGCAGGGGCTCGTCGGCTACACAGTAAGACCGGCACGGCTGCCAGCCCCGAGCCCCGGGATCTCACTGCTGATAGCTCTAAAATAGGTTTTGCGGACTGGTTTTCTTTTGTTTCGTTTTCTATTTTTCTTTTTGCTCCCCGTTTCGTGCAGTTCCTCAGGCCTGCTCCAGCCCTCCTAAACGAAACCAATCCTCACAGTCTGTCCCAGAGGGTACGCCGGGCACCCGGGGTCCTCAGCTGCGATGGGAAATGTCCCCTGCACGGCAGGCACCTGACATCTCCCAGGCTTTCCGTCCGAGTGCTGTTAGATATTACTCAGCCTTATCAGGAGCGTTCTCGTTTGGACAAGGCTGCCTTTAACTCTTCCTTGCAGCCCTGCGGCTCTTCCAGCTGGGTTGTAACAACCCCCGCCTCCCCGGGAGGAGGGATGTGGGTGAGTTTGCCGACCTGGGAGGAGCAGAGCATCCTGGAGAGCATCCTGAACCAGCTGCTGAGGAGCCTGAGCTCTTAACTCATTCATCTGCTCCTGCAGCACCTACAAAACCAAAAACAGATTATCTGCTTCCTGTTCCACTTAGTGGCAGGAGGTTTCTTCACAATCATCTTCTCTTCCTAAAGAGATCAAAATCTAGGCTGAAATGGTGAATTTTTCACTGATGTGTTACTACAGCAGCTGAGGGGAAGGCCGACTTCTGGGAGCGGAGCTGGGGAAGTGCAGCATTCGAGAGCAAAAGCTGGGAGGGGAAACGGGTCAGAGGGGGCTGGAATTGTTACTGCAACTTCAATGTGTCTCTTCTATTGTCAGTGGCTTTTAAATTATTAATAGTGAAGACAGGAGAGTCTGTAGTATAACTTTGAATCTAATGGGTGCTCACTGGCATCGTATTTCTGAAGTTTATTTATTATTATATGTTATTTAAATAACTTATTTTTATAGTGTGTAATCTAAAGATTCAAGATCAAAAAGTCCTGGCTGTTGAAAGCTTTTCTTTGCTTGGGACCCAAAATAAAAAGGAAAAGCCAGTATTCAAGTGGTTTATTTTGAAATTACATGGTAGTTCTGTGGAATACAATCATATTTAAAATACTGCTACCTCACTTTAGGGAGTTCTTGCTGTCTGATTGCCTTTGCACAGCAACAAATAACATGTGCTGATTTGTAATTTATTGTTCTTCTCTCTATTTAAAATATTTGTATTACGAGAGCTAATATATTCAAATTACCATGTGTTTGAATGTCTTCATCTTATTATTTTGTTCATATCAACTACGCACTGATGTTATTGAAGTGTCTCAGGGCTTAAGCAATAAACAACTGAGTATAAGAGCTCTTGGTGCCCGTGCTTTATGCTATCAATTCCCTCTTGCCTTCAGCAGTTAATGAGGAGCGTCGGTGGAGCTGCCTCCTTGGTCAGCACAGGGGATTGGGTTGAAGAATGCTGGCATTTTTGGGGCAATGTACGGTAAATGTACACACTCTGCCACTGAAAGCAAGGCCTTGAGAAAGGAAAAGGCACCAAAGAACCTGCCTGGCTTGGGAAATTTGTGAAAGGAAGGGGTGGAGGAGGAAGGATGAGAGCCTTTGTTTGGGAAGAGGGCCTTGTGCATGGGGCCATGGTGGAGAGGGGTGTTGGGGTGCAGGCTGTGGTCTGTGAGCAGTGGGGGCTGGAAGGGGAGCCAGCAGGAGCCAAAGTGGAGCTGCAGGCAGAGGAAGGCTTGTCCAGTAGGAGAGAGAAGGGATGGGGCTGGCTTATGGACCAGAACCTGCTTAGTGCCAGCAGCACACATGTAGGAAACAAATCCACAAAATAACTGCTGGAAATTGTTATACATGCTCTAAATGCATGTAATAGGGGCTCAACTGCAGTCTTGGGATTTGCCCTGGATAAACCCCAGCAGTATTAGCACCAGGCATGGCAGCAGCAGAAATGCATGAGAACAGAACATGAACAATACCCTCGGGCACATGATGTGACCCTTGGGGACGGTGCTGTACAGGGCCAGGAGCTGGACTTGATGACACTTGTGGGTCCCTTCCAACTCAGCTTATTCTGTGGTTCTGTGATTCTGTGATTTCGTGATCCCTGCTGCCATCAGCTACCAGTCACCACAGGCAGGGTGTGATACCTGGGCAAACCCTCACGGTCCTGGCTCAGTGGCTGTCTTGGAATCACTCTGGTTCGGTATGAAGAGGGGAGAGCTGAGCTGGTGGCTGTGACTTTTGGTAAAGCCCAGGTTTAGTGGCCATAGGGATGTTGGTGCTTGAGATCCTGGGCAGAATCCTTGTGGGATGGGAAATGCTCCAAATCACAGAGCCCAAGGGGCTCCAAGAGGAGAAAAACTGAGGACTCATCTCTGAATCAAGCACCTTTCTTTGGTAGGGAAACAGGGCAGGTTCATCCCTGGATGGTGGCTGGGATGAAGGCACAGCCAAGGCTCCAGAAACACTGGGGACCCCACTGGGGCTGTAGCTGTCCCTTCAGTGAGCGATGGAGTCATCACTGCCATCAGCTCCATCCCACCCTTGGGAAAGGACATGGAAATCTTTTCATACACTGTTGTGTTGGATTATTGACCCCGGATGGATGTCAGGGTCGCAACACAGGCCCCCTGTCACCCTCAGCTGGGCAGTGGGGAGAAAACATAACAAAAGGCTTGTGAGTCAGAACAAGGAAAAAACACTCAGCAATTACTGTCATAGGCAAAACAGATTCAAGTTGGGGGGAAATTAATTTAATTATTTAATTAATTCAATTTATTGTCAATCAAATCAGAGTAGGATAACGAGAAATAAAAACTAAATCTTAAAACACCTTAACCCCACCCATCCCCTCCTCCCAGGCTTAAATTCGCTCCTGATTTTCTCTCCCTTCTCTTCCCTCCTCTGCAGTTGTTCAGGGTTTTTCTCCAGGGCACTGCCATTGTTGACAATGTGCTGGGTCTCATCCAGCAGCAGGTCCCTCTTGGAGCAACTGGCATTGACTCCATCAGGCATTGGGAAATCTTCCACCATTTTCTCACAGAACCCAACCTTGTAGCTCCCCACTATCAAAACCTTGCCACGCAAACTCAACACAGCTGGTGACTTTCTCATTACAGAGTGATGCAGTTTTCCACCATGATTCAGCCTGAGTAGAGAAAGGTTAAATTTTTCTGTGATTTGAGCATTTTCTCTTCACTGATTCCAGCTTTAAAGCTTTCCACCATGATCACTGGGGAAATCCCTGTGTCTGCAGGGTGGAGTTACTACCTCCATCCACCCTCCTCTGTCTCCTACCTTCTCCAGCACCACTTTTAAGCAGGAATCCTACCACCACCACTCATCCCAGACTAGTCGGACAGCTCTGGGCATGCTGATGAGGACCCACTATCCTTGAAGGCCATGGATGCAATCACACAGCCAGAGCATGCTCCCTTATCTGCTCTCCATAACAGGGAGGTAGGAAACAGCCTAGCTCTCCACTGGCAAATCCCTCACAAAAGTCTTTCTGAGTCAGTGACTTCACCTAACTTCATCTGGGGCATCTCAGACCCAGACAAACAAAATTACTCTCAGTCTGGCTACTCCCAGATTCATCAAGTGCTCACAAGTTGTTATCTGGTGGCAAGTTGCTGTTTGAGTTAGAAAAATCCCTATTAGTTATTACAAAACTCCAAAGTTTCCCAGCTCAGCATTTCTCAGTGCCATTTCCTGTGGGGCTGGCAGAGCCCATTGCCTGAAAACTCAAGCTGTTGTTCCCCAAGCAGAGCAGGATGGATAGGGCAGCCTCCAGCTCCCTGAAACGCTGGAACAGGGCCACAAAGCCCCAGTTTCCCAGCATCGACACAGCAGGACTACCCACACCAGCTCCCTGCCCACAACCCTGCAGAATGCCACACAGGTTTGGGGATCCTGTTTGGCCAGAAGGGGCCCCAGCTCTCCACAAATGCCCCAAGGTGATGCCCTGCTCCTGCCCAGGTTTGTCCCCACATGGCTCTGCCATACTTTCTGTTCTTCCCCAGATTAAGAAACTCAGGGACGGAAATCTGTGTGCAGATGAAGGATGCTTTACATGATCTGAAGATACTCAAATGAAACAAGATAGAAGAACTTGCAGGATACTCAAAGGAAAATAAAAAGATGTGTTGTTATTGGAGTGTGCCAGAGCAGTGGGTTACCCAGTTTAGCTACTTCCAATTCACAGTGTAGAGAAAGCCTTGAGATATGGAGAAATGGAGAATCCCCAAACCAGGCACCTTATATACTGTATGTGACCTGACTCCTGCCACTGTCATCTTACAGTGGAAATTTCGTAATGCAAGATCAGAAGAAAATTTTGACTTGCACAAAAAAAGACCTGTTGCTCTCCTAATCGGGAGCAACTTTGGAAAGTGCAGATAAGGGAAAAATAAGTTTTTCCTTCTGGTTCAGCAATTTTACAGTAATAAATTGAGGTGCTTCCTCCAGAGAAGCGCACACAGGTACAGATCACCAAACAATCCAGAGACTAAGAGCTGAAGGGGTCCAGCCAAAGCAGGCCATGAGTATCCTGGTTCAGGTCCAGGTCCTGCTCACCTTCCTGACACTGTCAGCCTGCCTGGGTGACATGGTCACTCCATGGAAACACAGACTACGGACCAACATGCTGAAGGAGAGCATCAGGTTGCTGGACCAGCTCCAGCAGATGGAGGTAGGGCTGGTTGGTATTTTACCCACTGATGGGAGGGACAGACTATTTAACCAGGCTTGGAGGGAGTGATGCTGAGTCAGAGGAAGCATGGGGTTCAGAGGGCTCCTGCGGCCTGGCAGGTGGATGGACGTGTGTCTGTGTGTGCGCATGTGTCAGGATGGATCTGTGTTGTCTGGAGCCTGATTGCTCCTCTCCTTTGTGTCTTGGTAAAGGTTTCCTGTAACAAGATGAATGTGACAAATGTTTTTGCAGATGATAAGGTAAGAAAAAAAACCAACCATATAGCCCTGATGGGTACTGGGAGAGGATGCTGGGGCCAGAGGAGAGCACAGGGTGGGGGGAGGCAGGTGGGAAGCCTGAGATCCTGCCTGTCCTGGTACGGTGCTGCGGAGGAGCAAGGAGCCCACTGTGAGCCCCCAGCACAAACGTTGGGCTGCCCAGCCGGTTCTCACCACTCCTGGTGCCCTGCACAGGTGCCCCCACCTTCCCAAACCCACGTCCACCTCCAGCCAAAGCAGCATCAGTGGCTTTTGTCCACCCTGGGGACAGGGAGATGCTGGAGGATGGGCAGGGACGGGCAGGGATGGGCACCTGTGCTTGGGCAGAGGTTTCAGCTTTTCCGAAAGGAAGAGAAGAACGTCTTCCTTTGCCTTAGAGCGCTGTCACCAGCTCCGACACCTACACGTGCCTATCGCACAGCATCTCAAGCGCTGGGCAGACACACTATCCCTCTTTAGCCCCTTATCTGGGGGAAAGCTCTACAGTTAGCACAAGATTTAATAGCAGATAATAAGGCCTCTTTCTGCTCTGAAAACTGCTGCCTAAGCCAAGCTCCCCAGCCCCTGAGTTCCTGCTTTCACAGAAAGCCCATGCCCTCACCTTTGGGTGGCATCTGAGGGGTGCAGCGGCCTTCCCTGGAGGGCTGGGGCTCAGCACCCCTCAGGGGATCCCCACGCCCCTTCTGCCACAGGGAGCAGCTGTGGTAGTGAGAAGAGCTGCCTGAGATGCTGCACTGCCCCACACTCAGAGCTGCCCAGCTCATAGGGATGGGCTGGTCACTTGTTTGAAGTGAAAGCTGAGAAAGAGCAGGCAGCACTGGGAACATCCCCCAGGGAAGAAAGTCAAATAGTTTTTTTTATTGCTATCAGCACTTCACTTATTAACTCTTCATCTTCCATGTGTCTCTGCTATAGGACTTCTCAAAGCCCCTAATGAAGGCAAACTCTTCCCAGGTACTTTTGTTATTCCTGTAGCACCTCTGCCTGCTCAAACCAGCTTCACTCCCAGGGAACCTGCACGGAGCAGCTCCACAGGGTCCCACATCCACACCTGCAGCAGGAGCGCAATGCTCCATCACAGTGCTTGCTGCTGTGCCACACTGCCACAGCTTCTGCCGGGGGTTGGTTACTCCTCACCAGGAAAGGGATGGGACCAGCATCAGGCGTGCACAGATGGAGCTGGAAAGCTTCATGAAGGCTTTGGCACCTCAATCCACAATTTTCACCTATCCTTTAAAACAGAAATATATTATTTGTAGTGTCTTAATCTGCTGCTAATAAGCCATGACAATACAAGAGAGTTTTTTAAAACGTCATGTGTCTTTTCCCAGAGAGGTAACAATATGGAGATCTTATGCAAAGCTGCCACAATTGCTCTGGAGGGCCAGAGCTGCCACAGGTACCTCGAGGGCATTTACCACAACTTGCTCAGCCTGGTCTGGGGGACCAGAGCGGGGCACAAGGTGAGGCACAATTCCCCCTGCACTGCCCACAGCCCTCAAAAGCTTTTCCCTCAGTCACTATTTTTGTTTTACTCTCCCACTACTGTTAGCAGCCCAGCCCAGGCTGCAGAACCCAATCCGACCCTGGGAAGCTTCCTAACAGCCCTTTTTCCCATTCCAGAAGCCATGTCCTGTGGCAGCAGGCAGCACTACCTCACTAAAGAATTTCCTCAAGGAATTACACCAAGTCCTCCAAGAAGAGTATAAGAGTCGGAAGTGAAAAAAACACTTCTTTTGTTTTTAAACTATGACCTTATTTTTCAAAGACTATTTATAATAATTCTTTAAATAAATGTATTTTTGGACTAAATGCACTGGCATTGTATAGGATGTTACACAAGGCAACAGTTAAGAGAGTTACAAGTTTATAGGCACAAGGTTGGTGTGGCTAGGAGTTGCTAAACATTCTGTCCTGCTATGGAATTAAGCTCATGCTAACGTGAGGAACACAGGTCTAAGCAGAAGGAAAAGCCCGAGAGAAAGCAGAGAGGAGAGGCCAGGCCACAAATGGGGCATGCTCATGAAAGCTGGGAGCTCAAAAGTATATGCTTGAGCTGCAAAGGGAGAAGCCAGGTCTGGAGCTAAGCAAGCTCTCTCCTCACTTTACTTAAAGCCTATATTATAACATTATATCTATATCTATATAGATATATGTATGGCACAGCCCTTTGTGGCCCAGGAGTGAAGAGGCCAGGACTGTGCAGGGTTTGGTTCATGCATCAGCTGAGTCACAGAACTCTGGGGAGGTGCAGAGGCTGCAGACCACAGAAAACCTGGTACCTACCTGGGCTGAGCAGGCTGGGGGGCCACAGGCACTGCCAAACAACACAGCTCACGCAGTAAAGGAGACTGTGCTGAACATTTCCAACTACTGCAGGTAAATTCACCCCACCTGCACCAGTACACGGTGTGATTGGTTTGTGTAACACAGGAGAAAAAGCCAGGACAGTGTGCAAAGGCTTCTCATCAGCTGCACCCCCTCTGCAACGCACACACCAGAAGGGGCAGAGCACGGGCAGCACTGACCATGCAAGGGCCCAGAAGCTGCTCTTGCAATGCCCTGGCTCAACCCAGGACCACCCCAGCAGAGGATGGGCTTAAACAGGGGCTCAAGCAGCTCCTCAGGCACATCTCTGGACCTGCAGCCTCAGCCCACTGGTTCTCCCTGTAGTCTTGCAAAGAATCCTCTTGTTCAGCCCTGTCCACCGCTTCCACAAGGTCTTGATGCCCACTGCCCTGGGGCTTGGCAACAAGGTCCCCACACACCCTACACTCCCTGCAGTGACTTCTCCAGAGTGCTTGTGCAGCTCAGAGCTATAGAGGCATCTCACTCACCCTTCCTCACCCAGCTCCCAACACAACTGAGTTAAGAAGATGTCCTATGTATAATATTATTTGGAAAACATGCTGTCTTGGTTTGGAGACAAATTCTAGGAAAAAAAACCACTCAGAAATGAGTGTTTTTCTCTAGAGAGAGGACTTAAAATAACTCTCTTTTCTTCTGCCAGTGAGAGAAATGGATACCAGGGGCTGAAAGTGAAAAAAAGTAAAACTGTTTATTTAACAAAGCAAGATACCCGCAAAGCACAGGAAGAAATGAAATTGAACCTTACACCGCACCCCCACCTCGCCCCGTAGCGGCTGCCCTTCTTTGTCTCAGGGAAGGGAGGAAAAAAAGAGCCCACGCAGCTGCTGGGAGCCTGTTGGATTTCTGGCGTGCGTCTTCTCTTCGCAGCAGGTGAAGCTGGTGGAGTTTAATGTCCCTTCTTTGGCTGGCTTTGTCTTTCCGGGCTTCAGACAGGCCGGGGCTGCCCCCTGCAGGCTCCTTGGATCGAAGAAAAAAAACGAACCGAGACAGTTCCAGGGAAAAAAAAAAAAACAAAACAAACTAAAACAGAAAGCCGCCGAAAGGATTTGCCGGTGAAAAGCCTCCAGGCCAGGGGAAGGAAAAAACCCAAAACCCCCAGAAGCTTCTTGTCTAAGTTGGCGAAAATTAATCCAGCAAAGGCAACGAAGAACAATCCGCGTAGCCGCCGACCACACCAGAGGGACAGAGATTCAACAGAGCCCGCGCCCGGGGCTCCCGGGCACTGGCCCCGCCCCCTGGTTCACCTTAAAGACACAGCAGACATTTCTGGGCAGAAAGCGCATGAGTAGGGAATTCAGTATCATCATAAAATCACCCCAAGACACATGCACACAGGCTGGAATTAGGAATCAAGAATTTTATTTAATGGTATGAACATGCTCCAGAGACACAATATTGATATATACAGTATAATGAATTAACTTTAACAAAACAAGGAATAGTCAGAAATAAACAGAGTTTAAAAAAACCAATTCATTGGAAGACAAATTATACAAACAGACTAGCAGTTTTTCCCTCTCTACAGGCCTGGCTAAGCAGAACTGTAGAGAAAGGTGAAAGCTGGACATGTGCAGACAGTGTAGTCAGTGAAAGGCACTAAGGACCATTTCCCCTCCTCTTAAAGAATTAGGAACAAGTTAAATATGAAATAATTCATTTACACAAGATTAAACATAAAGCAAAAATCTCACTGTTAAGATCAATGTTCTGGAATGAGGAGAATCTTCTGGTAGTAAGATGCAAAGATTCAGTGTATGTTATGTAATATGAGTTTTGATAAATACTACAGAGCGCATACTGACCTGCAATGAGAAAGGCTGTATTAAACTCTTAGAAGTCCATATAAATCACATCCTTTCCTTATTAGAACACATTATGGGCCCATTAGACACCCACAGATTGGCAGGGGTTTAGAGAGGGCCCATGTGGTAAGTCTACAAGCCAGACTCCCTGGTTTTACAAGAAACTTCCCAGAACTTCAACAAAACACACCAGTTAACAGGTGAGCCAAATTGATACGGCACATGACCATGAGAGTGTTCCACTTTATTTAAAGTCCTCTTATAGAGCAGATAATTTGTCCTCCAAGCCTCTGTAATAGGAGATAACTAGTTTCTCCAATCTGCCAATTAAAGGTGTGCAAGCAATTATAGCTTTCCCTGCTCCAAGGCTCACTTAGACATGCAGAGTACTAAGGTTTTCAGCAGCAGGACTGTTAATTGTAATGCATACGCCTTTAAGTTTTAAATATTTTAAACATTCAAATTTTTTAAATGGAGTGCCATGGTTCACAGTAGTGTCTTGAAGCAACTGATACCTGTCACGTAAGAGGATTTTTAATGGTCTTTTTGAAAGCATGGTTCTGGTTTAACTCCCTTAAAAACAGATCATTCAATAAATGTTAGCACAAGATATAACACAAAAAGGAAACAGGAGTTACCCCTGGTTCTGTGAACTAGTACAGGCCACAGCTGTGCATCTATCTGCTTAGACTCAGAACTGAAAGACACTAAGCACCATTTAAGCCATTTTCAGTCTGGATTTTTTGATGAAATGTATGTAATAAGAGATAATCCAACTCTATTAAAGCATATTCAAAATAAGGTCAGCCCTCCACAAGCAAAACCAACTACAGCTTCAATCAAGAAAGTTTCTGAGCATTTGCCTCTACATGCTAGGCTAAAAAAACCAAATGCCAGTATGTTGTATGAATTTAGGTGACACTCCCCTCAACAGGGAGGGCAGCATGTTCTTCCATGATCCTGAAAAAAACTTTAAAAACACCAGGAAAAAGCTTACAACTTGTTTAGAATAGCACTGAATACATATATCCTTCAGAGCAAAATATGTCCTTACAAGACCAGTTTTAACTATTACAGATCCTGTCACAGACCCCAAGGTACGTCCAGATAACCATCATGACAGGAAGAAAGGGCATTTAATTTCTCAAGTACTTCACAGAAATATTCTGGTAAAAGCAGATGTGGCTACTAGCAAGGACTCAGGACACCTGAGCAGCTGTATTGTTTTCTGTCACACTGAAGGACTCCATTTTTCCTGTCAGTAATCACAGCTTTCAATCCTCCAGGTGACACTAAGATGACAGGGAGGTCACAGCTCATCCCCCCACCCTGGCACGGGAACTGCAGATATACCCACAGCTGATGTGATGTTATAAAACACACACAGTCTGAAGGAGATGCATTTTCTCTGTGACACAAAAGCAACATATTAAAGTGATACGTGTCTATTAGCAGCATAAATATCAAATAAAAAGAGCAGCCATCACAAATAAATGGTTATTATCAGAGACCAGAGTTTTTTTCCTCTGCATAGCCAGAGGTGCACACAGAGTCTACACAGGAACACAGACAGCACCAGTTACATCAGGGGATATTGGTCTGGGAAAATTGAGCAATTCATTCTGTTTTACTAAAGGAGAGTCAAATTCACCCTCAGTGTAGAGCAGTGGCCCAGTTTCTTGTAGCCAGGAATGAGGAAATGGAGCCATAGTGCCAACAGCCCCAAGGCTGACATCAGGTCCTGGTGTTACAGAATCCTCCTTACATCATTTCTGCTGTTCAGATTACAAAACTACTCACACACAAATTTCAGCCCTGAAGCATAAAAAGCAGCCAAAGTAACACAGCCTTAAAAGAAGGGAAAAAAAAGCTTTCTTTTGCCTTCATATCCAAGGTCTCATTCTCCACAGTGCCAGCAGATCACAAACAAACTGATAAAAATAAAAGGACTATCAGACACCCTTGATTTCTGCTGCACTTGAATAGAGCATGGTCCCTTTTCAGACATCTCAGTCTTTTGTGGTTCTTTTCCTACCCAGCTACGTTCTCTGTACAGCAAGACAGCAAAAAGGGAAAAGGACTGTGTATTTGACACACGACATGATCAGGTTTACAGCCACAGTGAGGAATACTAAATAAAAAGATTCGATGCTCTTAAAGGTTTGCAGCAACCACAATTAAACACAGATCAGTGCAACAGAGGACAACAGTGAAAGCTGCCAGTTAGGTGCAAAGCAGGGCGTAAGTCAGATTTACCAGCCTTAATTTTAAGATTTCATTAACTGTTTTGAACTAACACATTTAGCACTTACACACACATCTAGAACCCTCATTTTCTATACATTGCAGCAAGGATTACCAACAAGTTTCCCTGCACAACACATTTAACACATGGAATTTCACAACCATCAATCATATATACCAGTTTAATATTATGTTAACATAACATACAATATACAAGCAACTAAGGAAAAATACATTTTTTTAAATAAAAAATTATAACCATGTCAAACTGTGCCATCTCTTGAATTCCATATTCTGGCCAAACCTTATACACTCACTGATTTTTACTGCAATTCTGACCAGGTCACACTACTGCAGCAGGGAGTCAATGACAGCTCCTGGCTTGGCCGAACGTTTTCTGTTTGGAGAGCAGAAAGGAAAGGGAAAAACAACACCACACACACATCATTATGCTGTCTAGGAAAGACAGGGACCAGCCACATTTCAAGTCAAAACTACATGACATGACTACTCCATAAGCAAAACCAGCCAAACAAAAAGCACAAGAAAGCACATGCTGAAATCTTCTCCAACAGCCCTCTCCTGTCCATCGCTACTAGTGTTTGCACTGGCAACATGCCAGACTGGGTCAAACTGAGCCACGGAGTGCAGCAAAATAAAGCAAGGAGCTGGAAGAGAAGAATGCAGCAAAAGAACATCAGAAAAATCCCCAGACAAGTCTTTCTGGACAAGATTTACTGCACTAAAGAGATCTCAACTTGGTTCTGTCACACCTGGCAACACTGAACTACACCATGCAAAATTTTTGTCCTTTGCCTCCTCATTAAGCTAATATTTGAAGACTTGTGGTAAGTTTGCATACACAAACTTAAACCTTCCCTTGGGTAAATCCCTCATTGCATATAGATACCCCAGAGTTCTTCACCTTCTACCCGTCTTGGGCCTGGATCTGCCTTTTGAAGTCCTTGGCCTCTCCAGCTTCATCAGAGATTGCCTCAAGCTTTCTTCAGTGTAAGCTAAGTAAACATGGGAAAGGTCCACTTCAAAGGGCTAGAAAAACATCAGAAAAACCCGTAAGACAAAATAATCAGAATAATTTTATACACTGATGAATGGTGCTTTCATGACACTACAAAGACTCATTTCTTCAAAAGAAAAGAAAATTGGACAGTTTGGCTCTAAATAGAGAGTGGTAGTCTCAGGCAGGACTTGGGCCTGTACAGTTATACATCAATTCAATAGTTACTCACATCTTTCTCTTTTTTATCCAGAACAGGTGTCTGTTTCCTCATATTATTTCCTGTATATGCAACACATTTCTGTAACCAGAAAGAAGGATCTGTTAGTAAAGTCTACTGTGCACAGTAAAACTGACCACAGCTTCACCAGTTTCTTCCTGGGCTCAATTAAACCCCTCAGAAACTCATGCTAACATTGCTTGTACACAAGCCAGGCAGCCATTCTTACCAGCTGCCATTCTCCTATGTCTTCGTTCCAGTGAACGTAGTTCTCAATCATTTCCTATGAAGAAGTCAGGACAGTAAGTGTTAGACTTGCACAATCTACCCTCCAGCTGCACTTTCCAGAACATACATCCTAAGGCCTGGGCAAGCTGCTTAAGGACAATCTTGATCCATTCCAAGTTGCTCCTATCAGGACAGCTATATCCTGTGCAAGAAAACCTCCTATTTATACTCTGAAGACTACAGAAGAGAAAATACCACTCCAAAATTGTATGTACTGGAGACCCCCTAAAGCATGAGGTTCCCATTATGCCGACACCATCAGGACAGCAGTAAACAAACACTGTAATATGGAGAATGAAAACGATAAAAAGAATTTCCCTTAATTTTTCCATTAAATAGTGTGCATTATATTTAAGCTCATCGTGAATTTTCTGTATACTGGAGTCACAAAGAATGTCAAAGATCCAAAAATCCAGTCTTTGTGTTACTATCAGACAATAGCAAGCAAAACTTCAAGCTAGTGGAAAAAAAAAAAAAAAAGATTTTTAACAAACCCACTGCGTGGGCACACAGCAAATATACCAGTTAACTATGTGGTGAATGTGATTTTCTTATTTTTATAAGCCTTTAGGAAAATACGCTGCAAGAGAACTGAGATTAGCATAGCACAACCCCTGCCCCAGCCTCGGGTGCTTTGCCTTCACCTGGTAGTCCTGAGGAATGAAGTTGTCTATGATGAGAATCTGAAGACGGAGCTCCCTGCTCAGCTGCCGAATGTTCTCCAGCAACCCTTCAATCTCTCTCTGATGCTCTTGTTGTAGATCTGCCATCTGAACACAAACCAGGCATTTGAGAGGCATCAGAGTTATCTTAAGACATGGTAACAGCCTAAAGAGAACAGTCTTACGTCTGTATGAGGTTTTTGGAAAACAAAAGCAAACTCTGGTTATTAGTACCAGAATATTTATCTCTGAAGAATAAACCCTCTGAAACGTTCCAACTCAGGGATTGCTGAAAATAGCATTAAGTTCTGAGTTTCATAAACCCAAAACTGGCCTTCTCCCAATCCAAGCTGCTTCAGCCAAGACTAGATGATGAGCATGAGACAAGTGATATCCCTGGCACAGTTTTGAGGAAAATCTCTGATCCCAAAGACTAAATGCAGTTTTTATGAAACATGAACTCCAGCTACCAGCCAAAGGACACATTCGTCCAGTAACTGAGGATGAGGTAACAAGGGCATCGGTCATAAAGAACAGGCAGCTCAGAGCAGACAAGCCTCTGAGCTGCAGCAAAGCAGCACACGGGACTGCCAGCAAGCAACTTGCATTTTATTTCAGAAATAACGAGTGTTTTTCCTTGAATTTCTGGATATCTCAGGGTCTCACACATAACCCTTCTCAGCCTGGCCTGGGGAAAAGCTCTACGACATGCTGTTCTAAAGCTCCAACTCCAGACTTAGGTATTTTTGAATTATGTGAGCCAAATGGACATCACAGAAAGACATTTCTAAACATACAGCACTTTTTCCATCATTACAAAGCTGATGGCTTACCCTTCCCAGCTCTAGTCCCTCCCAGGATCGCTGGCTGAGGACTTTACACACTAACCTCTGACTTTGCAGCCATAAGCATGGTCCAAACTTTCTTCAGCTTTTTGGTTTTCCCCTGTGCTTCCTCCTGGAGGTTGGTGTACTTCTCTTCGATGTCCAAGCGTTCTTGCTGTGGACAACATTTAGCACAGACACACACACATTAACAATCACAGAAACTCTCTGCAGTAGTAAGAACAACAGGAAAAACTACTTGAACAAAGCAAGCATTTGCCAAGAGCACAGAGCCCTGGCTGAGCCAGGCTGGCTCAGACCTGCAGAGGTTGCACAGTCAATGAGTGACCTGTGGAGGGGTTGGCTTCTGCAGTGCTTCCAGAGCAGAGCCACACCTGGGTAACACGTTCTGGTGTGTCTTGCCATTGCTGTTTGCAGACAGCCACAGCAGATAACCCCACCTCCTTCTCCTCGAGTTCCTTGCGAAGCTGCTCTGCTCTCTTCCTTCGTTCTTCCAGTTCCATGTTTGATTCTTCTAGAAGCTTCTCTTGCTCCTCTGCTTTTGCCAGCAAATCCACTCCTCCCACAATCACCTTTTTCTCTAATGCAGACAGTTTCTCCAAAAGGGACTGGTGCTCTTGCCTATGACAGACAGGTAGGTGTGAGACTTCCTATCCTACCATGCTCCGCAGGCAGCAGGTCCAGCTTGGTTTTACAGCCGAGACAGCACTCACAGGGCTGGAAAAACTTGTCTTGCTGATGAGGGTTTAAGTGGGGGTGAGGCAGTGCAAGTGAGAGCAGCGAGTTCCCCAAGCTCCAGCTCCCACCACTTTCTCTCAAGCGAAACCAGATCAGCAGAGAAGTGTCTCCTGCTGCGAGTCACATCTGTGAGGGGCTGCAAGCACCCAGTGACATCACCAGGCTACTCAAGGTACCCTCTGCCCAAAAGTGCCCTGCCAGCACAGCAATGCCCAGAGGCAGCTGCTCAAACATGAGAGGAGTGAATAGAGATCAAGGCAGAGCAGCTGAGGTGCAAATCAGGAATGCTGGAGCAGTCTATTTGCATAGGGTAGTGCAACCTCAGCAGCTTTTTGGCTTCAGAACGGAGCTCCCCTACACCCAAAATGACATGCTTCTGACTGTACTGCAGGAAACCTGGCCTGTCACCCAATAGTACTGCTGCTCCTCACAGGTCTTGGGAGATTACTTTACGTTTCTAGACTACCTTGAACAACTAAGTAAAGTTAAGAAAATAAGTGGCAAAAGGATGAAAGTTTGTCTTTTCCAAATACTCTAAGCTCTCAAAGCAGAATAAGCTCGCCTTTCAACTTGAAAATAGCAAGGGCTGATGTTCACTTTCTACAAAGCTTGACAGGCACCTTACCATGCGTCTCCAGATATTTACATGATTAAGGAAGGAACAACCCACATGACCACACAAACTTCTCAGAGCATGGTACTCACTGAGCTTTGAGCAAGTCTTTTTCTCTCTTCTCCAATTCAGCTCTGGCTTTATTTCTTTCTTCTTCTTCCATATCAAGCTTAGTTTCAAGAGCTTTTCTCTCCTCTTCAATCTTTGCTTGCATCTCTACCATCTTATCAGGGGAAACTTTCTTTTTGCCTTTGAAAGACACGGGGAAACAAATTATTTCACTGCAAAGTAAAACAACCTCTGTATCATAGTATTTTTTCCAAGTTCAGACTCAATACTTGCATTTAACAAAAATTTCACTAAGTATCAGCTTCAAAATGGACAAAACTCAGTCCTCCAAAGCCCATTTTAACATTGGCCAGTTGTCACCAGCTCCTACAGAGCAGTCATGCTGTGTAACTAACACTGGAACCTAATGCCCCCAAAATACAAACCATATGCAGAACACCTGGAGAAAGAACACTACTTAAAGAAAAGCCCAATATGGAAACTCTGATGTTCTAACAATGCAGATCAGGCCAGAAGAAGGAAAACAGAAGACTGCCTTGACCTACAGCTACAAGAGCTCAGCTACCAAGAGTTACATACTCAAATTTCAGATTAGCATTCCCACCATTCCCCCTCATTCACTGCCCTCCTTACAGGCTTACCTGTTCCAAAGAGAGCATGTACGTATTTTTAAGAACACACTACTATGAAAATAGAGAAATTCAGAACAGCTGTATGAAAACCAGGCAACTAAAGAAACTTCTTGATAATATTTGGTCTATGTAACAGTGACTACTCACAGATTCAGAAGTTCCAAGGCTTGCTCTGGCTTAATCAGCTGTGTCTTTACAACAGAACCAGGTCCATGTCATGGAGGGCTACAAAGGGAGTGGCCAGAGCAACTCACTGAACCTATCAACCCCAAGGGTTGGTCCCAAACACCCCAAATTTTAAACAAAGTTTGAGGCTGCTGTTCTTGAAAGCCACTCTGCAAGTCTTGAGCCAACTTTCATTGCAATCCTAGGAGTGCCCAAAGCAGGTGAATATAGAGATCCTGGGGGGTTATGTGGAATGAGAATGCATTTCCTCAAATCCACAAGTCCTAAATATCCCTTTATTCACAAGTGAATCCATCATTTTCCCTCTTTGCTTTTCTCCAGACACGAAAAAAACCCACCCTGTAGAATTCAGCTGTACTTGAAACTAACAGGAGCCACTGACTGCCACCTGACTGTTTTCCAATAGTGACATAATGCACACAGAACATGCTCAAGGAAGCTGTTCAATAAAACGCGTCTCTTCCTCCAGTCTTCAAGATATTCATCTTCATTTATAAACACATATTTTATTTATACACATGTATACATTATACACATATACACTCCAACAAAGTGTACTGCATATGTAAACATGCATGCACATATTTTCACATCTGCATATATATTTCTTCATGTGCACAAGAGCTTTAATTAGTTTTGTTGCAAGGCAAGGACTTCACCGCTACAGCAAACAACATCTTCATTGCCATCTGCTAAACTTCAGAATCAGACAATGAGCAATTCTTTCTGGGCTTGTGGTGCAAAAATCTCTCACTAATTAGTCTTTTGAGTAAGAAGCTTTCTGGAAGTGCTATACAGAGCTCATCATATGAGATAAGCCAGGTAAAGGCTTCTTACTATTAGAACATAGCCCTATATAGTCTCAGTTTAGGAGAAAAAGGTGAAGTGAAGCAGATGATAAGATCCTTTCACAAGCTTTGCAATTGTAAGGAGGTGAAAATCAATTACACCAACCTGCTTGATCTTGCATTAAGAGGAAGTAGAAAGCAAATCGCAGAGAGGCAGCAAACACATAAAAAGAGGAGAGAAAATGTTATTGCTCTGATCATTTTGGACAAAGATCATCAGCACCAGAACAAACATCAAATTTTACATTCATGTTTCTAGGGTAGAAGATACGAGATAATCGTAACTAAAAACCCCTCCATTAGAGCAAACACTAATGCATTATATTATGCTAAAGCAGAGAATGTACTTCAGACTGCTTTGCAAATCCAGGATAATCTTCAGCTCACTCTTGCATTCTTCTGCCCATTCAATGCAATGCTGGATCTAAACACAACATTAGGAGCCTGCCGCAAGGATCATGCCCTAAGAAACAGTTAAAGGGGGTGGATTTCTCCTTCAATTAACAAACTTAATGCTCCCCACACTCAAGAGAGCCAATTCTGTTATATTACCTGTAAAATATTAGCATACGGAGTACATGTTCTAAGTTTTAACCAAGATTCACAAGCCAATTCTTAGCAAGGTACAAGACAGTTGCACACAGAGTCTCAACACAAGATTTCTCCATTTAATTACACATGGGATTAGTTAGTTAATTTGCAGTAACTGGTGCTTCCATAGAGGTATAGAGCCACTTTTGGTTATTCAAGCAAGTGCATCAAAAAAGGCAGGACAGGAAAGGGATAATGAAAGACACCACATGCAGAAGGGTCACACTAGAGGACAGTTAATATCCCAAACCACAAAAAGCTACATTTATCCCAATTGCCAAAAGCCCAGCACAACTTCCCCAACAGAGCTGTCTCCAAACCTGCAGGAGATGGACTCATCCACCTGCTGACACATCAGCAGTTTGCTATTAACTGTCCTCCTCCAAATAAAACACTGGGGTTGCAAGCAAGCTTTAAAGGAGCAGGATTGAAGCAATCAAATTCCCAGGCTACAGTCATATGACCCACCAAACGTCTCCCCTGGGGTGTGTTCCTTCTAAACCTGCTACCACTCTTCTCTGAGCTGAGGCTTTCCACTAACATCGCTAGTGTAAAAGTGAGTGAACTATACAACAATACTTTCCAGGATCTCTTCACATAGAGGGAAGAGTGGAGTGCTTCTATGTAGGGTAACAACAACAGTGGGTGAAGTCCCCACAAGCCGAGTCCCAAGACGCGATTTGTTTCCTCAATCCTCACTGATTGTAGAGTTTCTACAGGCACAGCGACCTCTCTGACCAGGAGCAGCCCAGACTTACCTCATTGCTAGATCAAAATCCGGATCTCCCGTTCCTCTGAACTAAGTCCCACAGAGATCAAGAACTCAGTATCATGGGGCACTTAAGCCCCAACCACCAAGGATATTTTTTAAAGTATCTGCAAAAATAAAGCTGATCAACCAAGCATTGCCACATTTTCTTTGCAAGTATAAACCTCATGCTGTTTGACTGTTTTCTCCAAAACTAATTTTGAGAAGGCAGAGTCCAATATAACATGTCTAGCTGTCCTTTTTATGAACTCATATTGTAGCAATTCCCATTAAAAAGTTAGCTCAGTCTTCTCCCGTGTATTCTAGAAGGCACATTTAACACAAGTTGCAAACTGGATTTTTTTAACCTATTATTTCTCAATTATCTTTAAATATTGCTCAAGCAGCCTACTGCATTGTTTCCTATTGTCTCACATATCTGGCTAACAATGGGCACATTGATTAACTGTTTCAAGCATGGAAGCAGCAAAGGAAAGGCATGCTTTAGCAGAGTTACAGCTTGAGGTTTATCTTTCCGACAGACAAAGCAGGGAAGAGTGCAACATTGCAAAATGGAGTGTGCAGATGATGGAAAGGCCAAAGCTTAAAGGACTTAAGAGCTCCCACTCACTAGTGAAGGACTTATCCAGAGGTTTCTCTATGACAGAGCATGTGGAGTCTGAACTACTGCTGCTGCTACTGCCTGGAAAACAGAAATGCGTCCCACAGAAAAACCCAGAGAGGAAGAAACATGCAGATGGGAAGTTAGTTCTAAAGGAAAGAAACCCAGAAGAGCCAGCAACCTAGTTCAAAAAAAGCACAAGTTCCCAGTAGGAAGCATTTGCTAGGATCCCTCCCAGACTCAGCTCGCAAAGCCACCATTTCCCAACACAAAACTGCATGCTCAGAAATACATTTCAGTTAAAACCCATCCTAACCAGACTACAGCTTAAAACAACATGCCAAGGCAGCTTCCATTTCAAGCAACAACAGCAGAGAACACCAGATCACAGCGGAGAAGGCTGTGGATATCTGCCATAGCAGAGGATTCAGTGACCAGGAAGCCTTTCCAGTCTGACGCACATGGCAACGTGCACTTCTCACTCTGGAAGGCTGAAACAGCTTACACAGGGAGAGTCAGTGTGTATTCCTGTGAAGCAGCTCCCTTAGGGAACTTAACTACGGTAGCTTGTTTGGGCATTGAATAAGTCAGTTATTCGCCCTCTACTCCTTCCAAGCAGCACTTTGAAGGTGGTCTCCTCTTGGGAGGAGATTTGGGCATTTGGAGACAGTGATCAAGCTTTCCACTTCTAGAAATAACCAAAAAGTGAAAAATGAAGTTGTCACAACAATCATCAAAGGCATGGCAAAAGTAATTTATGACTACTTGGACAGACACCAAAATTAAGAGAATACACCTAAAAGCAGGAATACTTTAACAGGAATTTTTTTCAACAGATGTGGGTGCTTCGGGAAGGCAATCTGAATGTCAAAGTAAGTTTACTAGAGAAGCTGGAAGTTGGGATGTAGCACTGGGCTTGATTTCTCTGCTATCCATAAGGAATTACAAGCAGGGTTCTAGGAGAACAGCAAGCTCCCAAGAAGCCACAGCATCTCACGGTACACAGTGACCTGCAGTTCCAGGTTCAGCAACATCCCCTAGAGTTTAGATGATACACAGCAGTTGAACACTGATGTGGGACCAAGGAAACCTCACCATGGGATTTGCAGACAGCTCCCAAAAAAATTATGTGCAGCTCCCATTAAGCTTTTCAGCTAGCACCAAGACACCCAAAGGTCAAGTTTTCCCTCTATCAGTATAAAATAAGACACCAGAAGAGTCAGTTACTGAAGATCCGTAAGACAGATCAATCCTTTGCCTAAACCACAGCCAAAATTTCCCTCCAATCGTACCCATGGCTATAAAAACCACATCTGCCTACAAACAATCTTTGGTGTCTTCTTCCTCCCACCTCTGTGAGCAGGGGAAGTTCCACGCCACCAGTCACAAGCCATACGCAGCCACCTTGCAGCACTCAGGGAGCCACCACAAAGGAGGATATCACCACAAGCACAGCTACCCGAGTGGAAGCAGGTACTACACAGGTTTGGAGCTGTCCATCTACGGAGACGGCACCAAAGGGCTTCGTTTCTAGGAGAGGCATGATAATTGCAGCGGCATAGGGCAGCTCTACAACTCCTCTTGTCCCTGCCTGGCTCTGGCTGCACTTCCTACACCAGCTCGTGGATAAGAGGAAACTAGTGGCACTGACAGGAATCTCTACTGCCTTACCCCGCCGTTTCTTCCACTTCTCCTCTCCAATCTCCCCATCTTCATCCGCCTCTTCAGAATCACTGGTTTCAGAACCAGAGATCTCTTCCCCTAGAAGAGAAGAGTGTGCTTTTATCAAAAGCTTTCCTTCACCTCATATCAGCTTGTTACTGTGACAGCAGCATTTGTCCAAACACAGCACTGCCTGACATCAGCTGACAAGCACCTGCAGAAGTCCTCAACTGTTAAACAGGCAGACAGCTTGCCATGGCTCAGGAAACTTAAGGACAATCAAGATAAGTAACTGAATGCTGTGACGTCAGTGTGTATGTATTAAAGCTCAAGACGCTGCTTTTTATGGAAAAAAAAAAGCATCTTTGCACAGCCGAAGCAACAAAGTTTTTCCTAGCAGGATTCTACCATACCTTCTCTTCCACCTCACACTTTTATCTCAGATGAAAGAAAAAGAAGCATTACTGACCATTTCCTGCTTCTCCTGAATGGGGCAAACACCAAACAGCAAGTCATGTTGGAGTTACTGTTACAGCTGTTCTGTGCTGTGAGTATCTCTGGAGAGAGATGTTGTGACAAGGTCACTGTTTGGTAAGCATCCCTCTAGCAGGGTCACTCCACGTTGATGGACTAATAGTGACACAAGGCTACAAAGCTACATGGCTTAAAGAAGCTTCTTGTTGCTCTACAGTGTCTGAAACCTGAGTTCCAGCTCCACAAATTTCGTTCATTTTTCCTCCTGAAAAATGCATCCCTCCTCCCCAATCAGAGAAAAAGTGTGACCTGTTGTTACAGTCCAGTCTAATTCCCTATACCATGACAGCTGTGTCCAGAGCCCCAGTGCTTGCTAGGGAAACCCAGGGAAACCCGGGCACACCGATCCCAGCCCAGAGGCCACCACTTGCCCTAATGCCAAGTGCCACATAGTGGGAAAGCCGGGCCCCCACGAGCAGCCTTAGACACCTCTCCTGGCATTCAGCTCGGCATACAAAACCAGGACACCAACCTGCACCAGCGGCCAACCTCGTGTGACACATATTGAAGTAGCAAAGAATGTTCCCATTCAAACAGAACAAGCAAATTCAAACAGAACTGTGCAGAGAGGAACACAATGGGAAAGGAGAGTCTCACCTTCTTCCAGTTTTTTCTTAAGCTCTTCAATTTCTTTTTGGAACTGGCGGAGCATAGCATCCTTGGGATCCTCATTAATCCTGGCCTTGTTCTTTATGTTCTTGGCTCTGTTTGCATACCTGAGAGTGCTGATGGTCTCATCATAGTTGTAGTCTGCTGGTCCAATGTTTGCACACTGCAACACGTGGAGACCAAGTTACTGGAGGATAGTGTCACAGCCCAGCACAAGGCACTGCAGGAACCCACCCCCAGCTCTGACAGTCTCGCACTGCTACTTTCCCAAGCTTTCCAGCTGCTTCCACACGGAAGCCACTCTTGACTACTCAAGCACAGGTTCTGTTTGATCTTACGCATGTATGTACATGTGTGCTGTGTTCAAAACCTCATCTATACAGAGGCAAAAAAAAAAAAAAAGACAGAAAGAGATGCACACAGAAGGTTCTCTAAGCTGCAAACAGCTCAGGTTTAGAGAGGTAAATGCCAGGCTGTTCAAGTCACTATGCTATCCCTGCAAAAATGCAGCCCAATAGCTGGCATTGGAAAGGGCATCTCTTAGCTTACCATCATGGTTTTGGAATTGCCCCCCAGGGAGTCCTGCAGCAGCCGTGTGAGTTTGGAGTTACGGTAGGGCACGTGGGTGCTCTTGCCATCCACCAGTGCAGAGATAACATTGCCCAGTGTGGAGAGAGAGAGGTTGATCTTAGTGGCTTCCTTCAGTCTCTGCCCTGTGGCTCCAGTTTTTGTCTGTCTTTCAGAACCCTGCAAAGGGAACATGAAGCAGGAGTTAAAACAGATCCTCTGATACATCTCCTCCCTCCAAACAGAATCAGCTACACCTGAAATCTTGCTAGCAGTCATGCCACTAACCACCTCGTCCATTATTAGAGAACCTGGCTAAGTATCTCAGACATTGTTAAAGAGACAAGTCAAACAGGTCTTAAACAGAAACCTTCAGTGCTGGCAAATTCTGGATTGCTCAAAGCAATGCAGCTGAGAAAACGGAGACTTTCCTCCCCATGAACAAAAATACTATGGGAAGTCAGTCGGCAGCTAAAAGGCACCCCAGCTGGAGCTGCCAACCGCCATCTACAGCCCTTCCTATCAGCAGAACAAGAGAGAACAGCAACACTGCAATTATTTCGAAGAGTTTCATAGAGCATCTCACACACACATCATGTAAATAAGTTAAAATGCATGTAAATAAGTTAAGTTGAATGCCTTTAGTCTCACTTTTTCTGCATCTTCCCCAAGGAAAGGTACCTCAGTATAAATCTTGGGCTAAAGCCATGTTTTACCAGCACAATTACATTGGTTCAAAGTGTGACACTGAGGGAAGGAACCTGCAAGTGATGAACAACATGATCACAATCCTCTGGAAAAAACTCAACAACACAAACCAAATGTCTTGCCAAAGACCTGGCTGGTCCTACTCACAGCAAGGTCAACAAGGTGCAGCTTGCCCATGCGCACGTGCATGTTCCCATCAACTCCCTTCTCACTGCACTCAATGGTGATAGTGAAGATGGCGTGCGAGCGAGAGCTGTGCTCATTCATGTTTGTGGCACCAACAGAACCTTTCAATAGAGACAAAAGCAGTGATGCCTTCAGAATTAGTCACATCTTCCTCTAACTCTTCCTGCTCTCAGAGGAGACTCATCTCCATCCCTTTACCCAGCCCTGTATTCCAGAAGATAGCAGAGGGATGCTCAGACTCAGCAGCAGAGTGTATTCTTGAGCACTGAAGTTGCAGTACACTTCCAACCTGGACTAGCAGAAGGTCCTGCAGCCTGCTCTAAGCCAACCACAGATTCCCAAGAGCAGGAATTGTCCTCATCTGTTTCATTAAGGCTACAAAGATCAGTAGCTTAAGGCGTTCACAGCTGATCCCTGAAAACAGCTGTATTTTGGGAAAGAAGAACACAGCAATGCATGCCAAGGGCAACAAGAGTCAGAGCTTTAAGTCATTAAATAATCTGAGCTTAACTAAGAAGTCTTCCAGAACACAAACTACCTCCCAGATGCAGCACAGGGCTAATGTTCATCCTGATCAGAACTGAAGTGGAAAAAGGACCAAGAGACACACAAGCAGTTCTGACAACACTGCCCTCATTGCATCCTCCCTTTGCTGATCCCCCCTGCACTGGCCGATGTGGGAGGCACAGCCTTCTTTACCTGCCCCTGCAAAAAAGGGGCTTGGGAGGAAATACTCTTTTTGTTCTTTTCAGCCAAACATTCTTCCCAGCAACAGGACTAGGATCTCCTACTGTGGTCTGGTAACCAGACCTTTGCTCTGTCTGAGCTATAAACCTGCCCACAGCAAGGCTACGTACGGTTCTTGTGGCCCAGAGTCATGATTCTGTCCATATCATCTGCATTGTTTACGACATAAGCTGAAAGGTCTTTGATATAAACTCCCACATCAGGTCTCTCTTTCACCTAAGAGAGAAACAGTTCAGACTGAGCATCCCTAGGAGACCCCTGACAGCAATTCCAGCAATAACTGTAACAGTACAGTGGTTTACCCCTCCATGTTCTGGTTTGCACATAAAACACTCCACTTGGAATCAGAGCAGGTAAGGAATAAAGACTCATGCATGACAATATGCTACTGTTTTCCTCTGGGGGAAAGACATGATTTTAAATCCCAGTCTCCAACTCCCAGGACTGCTGAGGGGCCTTTGGGGTAGAACTGCAGGTACAAAACTGCCTCAGGTGGAACAGCCAGTTTGTGCAACTGACCAAGTGGAAGAGATTCAGAGAAGCCAGCCACAACATACAGCTATAGCATCTTAAAGGAAAGAGGACTGCTGAGGAGTCCAACCTCCCACTTCCCTGCAAGTGCTTCTCTGATCTTTAAAACAGAATATTGCTCTGATTCAAAACAAACACCACATTCAGATGAGGAGGCTCACCTCTAACCTCTGCGTCTGGTCCTTTCCCAGCAGGTCCCGCACTTCCTCATTGTAAATTTCCAGGTAAGAGACACGAACTAAAAACCTGCAGGTGAATAGCTGGGTAGTTCACTTAGCAAAACATTTGCTGAAGTCCCACAAACACAGTCACAGAGTGCAAAGAAAACAGTGAAATACCAATACAGTCCTGCTGCCCCTCAAGCACTGCTGAATTGGGAGCCTTTCATCTTGGGAGAAGTACCATTTCTATAGTCATTGCAAAGGTCAGGCTCCTGCTACACATGGACTCACATTAAAAAAAAAAAAAAAAAAAGACAGAAGCAGTGAAGAGAAGGCATTTACCTTGTATCCCCCTCTGCCTTGGCAATGTGACCAAATATATGGGCAAAGGAATTGGGAATGATGCCTCTGAGCTCAGGAACTGCTCGGACCCCTTCCATGGTGAAAGTTTTGCCTGTTCCAGTCTGCCCATAAGCAAAAATAGTACCTGAAGGATAAGATAAAAGAACAAACTTTAAGAAGTTGAGTCTTCTCTAAACTCTAACTGCAGGTTCTAGTTCATCCCTTCTTAGCCTGATAGCACCAAACACCTCTATTGTTATGGAGTTAAAATTTTCCACCCACTCCAGTAGCTACTGGAGTACAAGGCCGGAGCAACAGAAATGCTGGGCAAACACAGCAAACCCAATTTAGCTGCTGCTTAATCCAGCCTGCAAGATGTCTAATAAAAAGTCCATTTGTTTTAAAAGTGCAGAGTGATTAAAGTATGGAATGCTAGTACACTTCAATTCCACATACAAACAATACAGGCAAGCCCAATTAATAAGGCCAATTAGCAGCAGATGATTATATATCAACCGCAAACCCAACTATGCCTAATCTCTAAGCCACAGCAGAAATGGTGTGAGGCTTCTACAGCAGAGCCACAGCAAAACCCCAGCTCCGAACCTGCACATACAGCTACAATTTGGACTAAAGAATCAGCCTGCACAGAAAGGCATCCAGAAACGTTACTAAGATCCCAGGCTCTGGAACTCCAGAAAAATCCCAGTTCTTAGATTTAGCCTAGCACTGCTGAAAACTCAAGTTTTTGTCATCAAGCCACTGACATTACAGATTGGAAAACCTGAATAGAATATTTCAGCTGGAAGGGACCTACAATGATCATCTAGTCCAACTGACCAAGCAACTCACAGCAGACCAAAAATTAAAGAATGTTGTGAAAGGCATTGTCCAAACGTCTCTTAAACTCCGACTTGTGGCATCACCCACCTCTCTAGAAAGCCTGTTCCAGTGTCTCAGTAAAGAAATGCTTCCTAACATCCAGTCTAAACCTCCCCAGGCACAGCTTTAAACCGTTCATTTTCAAACCATGAACTTTAATCAGCTGAAACCAGTGTCTGTTAGCACAAGAGATTATTAGTCATTTTATAAACCTTGGAAAACTTTGTAAGCTGCTGTTGTTTGTAGCATACTGTTATGGAAAGAAGTAATCTGCTTTCCTTTATATATTATATTTCCATGCATAACAGACACACACACAAATCGTGGCCGTGCTCATCCCAGCTGCAGGAAGCAACAGACTATCTGTGGGGAAGGGCAGATGTGTTTAAGCAGTCATCTCAGTTGAAAATAACAAAGTTCAGAGGAAAAAACGCAGCAGCTCTATGCAGAGGTCTGGTATGCATACCTAGTGACTGCCCAGCCGTGGCAGCTCCTGGATACTGAAACTGTACAGTGAGGAGCCGCTGAGAAATCTGATAATGAGATAAGTGCACATCTTTTGCAAAGAGACGAAAAAGAGTAAAAACATGCAGCTAACTGATCTCAGCAGAGTCTCCTTCATCGCCCATCTCCCACTCTTAATGACAGTAGTCATACAACCACTGAGCACTCAGAACAGCAAGCACCTTCAGGCTTTTTTAAGTTAGAGGCCACAACAGAAACAATTTGGGACTACAGCCCTCAGAAAATGAAACTCCCTCACATAAGGTCGGCAGGAACTTCAACAAAGCAAAGAACAGGAGACAGGATGGGATCCTTCCCTTACAACAAGGGACTTACCATTGTACCCCTCTAGGACAGAATCGATAATAGGTCTTGCTGTTAAATTATAGACATCCAGCTGTTTACTCTCTGGTCCAAACACTGTGTCAAATGTGAATGTCTTAGGAGGCTCATTGGATGAGTCTGTTTTATGAACAGTTATAGTTCCCCTCATCTCATCCACATCCACGGCCATTTTGTAGCCTGTAGCTTTCTCCCGGTCATTGAGAGGCCGGCAGCGAACAACCACCTTGACATTGTCACAGCTTTCTGGCTTGTCCAGCTTCTCAGGCTTGTTAATCTGTAATTATTAAAAAAAAAAATACACAGGCTGTAACACTAGTGTTAACATAGAAACACAGAAAGGTTGGGGGTGGAAGAAACCCAGTTCCACCCCCTGTTATGGGCAGAAACACCTTCCACTGGAGCAGGTTGCTCCAAGCCCTGTCCAGCCTGGCCTTGAACACTTCTAGGGATGTGACAGCCACAGCTGCTCTGGGCAACCTATGCCAGAGCCTCACCACCCTCACAGGGAAAAATTTCTTCCTAATATCCAGTCTAGTCCTGCCCTCTCTCACTATAAAACCACTGTGTGTTTAAGCACAAACACTGTTGAATGAGCTTGAGCAACTACATTTCCAAAGAATAATGAACTTGGGAACTTAAAGCCAGCACTGGTTTATAATTAAAACTGAGAGAATAACACATTTATTCAGGCAATGGGATCTTCTTCTGTTTGCCAATGTAGAAGCCCAACGAATAAACCTTGAGCACGTCACATTCAACATCATCTAAGAATTTTTTCAAGAAACAGTTTCACACTTGCAATCTGCAGCAAGTTTGCTGGAATTTGGTGCAGCCATGACATTCTTTNCTCACCGGCATGGTTCTGGCGATGGCGACGGCAGAAGCGACAACTCCAACCAGGCGCTGGCCCCGCGGAACAATAACAGCACCGCGCCTGCGCCTGCCCCGCCCCGCGGCCAACCCCCGCGCGCTGCGGTGGCCGCGCAACCAATGGCGGGCGGGGGAAGGCGGGACCGGAGGCGGAGGGGAGGCGGGGCCGAAGGCGGAGCGGCGGCGGAGAGGCGGCGGGCGTCCTGGACACCGCCCGGGGGGAGCGGGGATAGCGCGCGGGGCCCGGCCGCGGGCCCGACGGGGCTCTGAGAGGCTGACAGGGCTCTGAGGGATCTGCGGTAGGTTTTACAGGGCTCCAGAGGCTCTGACAAGATTCCACTGCTCTGGAAGGGCTCCGGGGGTCTGACGAGGCTCTGTGTCTCTGACAGGGCTGCAGCCCCAACCTGTTCTCCCACACAAGGAAGAAAATCCATCTCCTTCTTTTCCTGACTGTAACGTTTTGAATTGCTCATGATATAGAGGGACTGCAGAGTACCTTAAAGATAAACAAGCGATACAGTCCAAGTGGGACACAAATCAGTTATCCCCGCACTAATGAGGCACATTTCCAAGTTATTTGTCATTTAGTGTAAAGTTTCATGGGACACTTCTGGGATCCCCCACAGCCTCACCTACTCCTCTCCTACTTGAAGCATTTCAACATCACACTGTCCATGTGTCACTTATTTACAAGAATTAGATTACATTATTCCAACAATCCGACTTTGTCCTTTCATAATCTATGTCCTTAAGAGTCAAAGACATAATTTTGCTGAACGGGAGAGGTCCATGAATAGTTTCCCCAGTTCCTCATGCCCTGAATCACACTTGTCTTGCTCCCCTCCAGATATTTCTGCACACCCAAATCCTGTTGGCAGGTCCCCAACAGGACCACTGGGGCCTGGGATTTCTGAGCAAGGCCAAGAATCCCCAGCACCAAGCACAGACACAAATGCAGGGCTATTCCTCAGTTGTGCTGTATTTTTGCCAGAGGGATGTAAGCAGGAGCAGGAATGTGGACAGAGCTGATCTGTACCTTGCAGAACTCCCCCACCAAACTGACCAGTGTGTCACACTGGTAATGACAGGACAGGGCCATTCCCTCAGCCCCAGGCATGTGTCACCAGGTGAGTCAGGAAGCTTGAGGACCGGGTGTTCAGCAAACAGTCTCTTTGTTCTTTACACGCTGCCACGGTGTTACTCAGAGCTGTGCTGCATGCACAGATTCATGGACTAATAATTTAGCACCAAAAAATTTATAACCCAAGGGGCTGGTGAGAGAACAGAGAGTTGTGTGTAGGCAGGCAAAGCTGAGGAACAAGAAAAGGTTTAACATAAAATATTGGAACCAGCTTCCAACAGAAAATGCTGCAGGAGGAAAACAAAGGGGTCCAGGAGCTGAGGGGAAAGCTGAGACATGGAGAGATCCTGGGTGGAAGAAAACGTGGGGTGAAAACACAGATGCTGGAAAAGAGGCCTAGCCCTGGGAGGGAACAAGGGTGCACATGCTACACGAAACACACAGAGAAAAAACACCTCCTGTGACTGGAAGGAAAATAGGTCCTGGCAGGTGCTGGGATTGTGTGGGTCCAGCAAATGGATGCCCACGTCGAAGAGAAGGGGCAGCGCATCTGTCAAGGCAATAACCGATGCCAGGGAAGGGGGCAGGCGGATTTGGGGGCTACGCTGAAGGTTACAGTGTTTATCACCGTGGCAGAATTTCATCCCGATCCCGGGAGCGCTTTGCCTGGAACAATGATCTCTGTGCAGGTGAGACAGTCCCACACGGGCTGAGACAGCGCTCACCTGGGAGCTGCCACGCGGTTTGGACCCCGAGAGAAGAGATGGGTGTTCCAGCCGAGCCGTGCCCCGGAGATCAGGCACCGAAGTCCCTGGCGGCGGCGTGCAGCAGCGCCCGTGGGGGCTGGTCTCCCGCAGGTATCNTTCTTCCTAATATCCAGTCTAGTCCTGCCCTCTCTCACTATAAAACCACTGTGTGTTTAAGCACAAACACTGTTGAATGAGCTTGAGCAACTACATTTCCAAAGAATAATGAACTTGGGAACTTAAAGCCAGCACTGGTTTATAATTAAAACTGAGAGAATAACACATTTATTCAGGCAATGGGATCTTCTTCTGTTTGCCAATGTAGAAGCCCAACGAATAAACCTTGAGCACGTCACATTCAACATCATCTAAGAATTTTTTCAAGAAACAGTTTCACACTTGCAATCTGCAGCAAGTTTGCTGGAATTTGGTGCAGCCATGACATTCTTTTTCAGTAACACTGACTACACACTCTCAGACCTCACAGACACCAAGGAGTGCTGGCTGAAGGGAATTCATTTCAATTACAAACTTCAATGTACATGCTAAAGTTTAATCCTTTAGAAAACCTGAATGTTGTATTACGAAACGACATTCATTTTCTTTCAAGTAGTTACCAAAACAAATCTTGAAGCACGGCTGATGAATCTAGTTAAGCCTGACACACTCCCCTTGGCTGGAAGTGCTGCAGCTGAGCGTTTAACTACTCCTGGAGCAGCTATATTGGATGTCAAGCCGAAACAAACCCTATTTCCAAGCGCCTCTCCCTCCGGCTGCTACCTGCCCCGATTCCCCTCAAGCCTCAGCAGCGGCTTCTGCCGCCCTGCTGAACGCAGAGAGCGGCTCAGTCCCACGTGGGCGGGGGAGGGACCGCACACGAGGCGCCAGCCAAAACCAGGTGCGGGATTCGGGTGTCTCCACGAGCCACCAGGGATATGGGACGAGACCCTCAGAGGAGGCCGAACCTCCACCTCCCGCTACCAAGGTGCCACCGCCTCTGCGGGGCCTCGCCCCCGCCCGCAGCCCCGAATCACTCCCCGCCCCGCTCGGCCTGACACGCGCCACCCGCACCGCGGCTCCTGCGCGCACATGGGAACGGAGGCGACGGGGCCTGCGAAACCCGAGCGCGGCGGGCCAAAGGTGCGCAGTGACTGGACGGCCCCGTGAGCCACCGTCCGCCTTCCCCCCGGGTCTCACCGGCATGGTTCTGGCGATGGCGACGGCAGAAGCGACAACTCCAACCAGGCGCTGGCCCCGCGGAACAATAACAGCACCGCGCCTGCGCCTGCCCCGCCCCGCGGCCAACCCCCGCGCGCTGCGGTGGCCGCGCAACCAATGGCGGGCGGGGGAAGGCGGGACCGGAGGCGGAGGGGAGGCGGGGCCGAAGGCGGAGCGGCGGCGGAGAGGCGGCGGGCGTCCTGGACACCGCCCGGGGGGAGCGGGGATAGCGCGCGGGGCCCGGCCGCGGGCCCGACGGGGCTCTGAGAGGCTGACAGGGCTCTGAGGGATCTGCGGTAGGTTTTACAGGGCTCCAGAGGCTCTGACAAGATTCCACTGCTCTGGAAGGGCTCCGGGGGTCTGACGAGGCTCTGTGTCTCTGACAGGGCTGCAGCCCCAACCTGTTCTCCCACACAAGGAAGAAAATCCATCTCCTTCTTTTCCTGACTGTAACGTTTTGAATTGCTCATGATATAGAGGGACTGCAGAGTACCTTAAAGATAAACAAGCGATACAGTCCAAGTGGGACACAAATCAGTTATCCCCGCACTAATGAGGCACATTTCCAAGTTATTTGTCATTTAGTGTAAAGTTTCATGGGACACTTCTGGGATCCCCCACAGCCTCACCTACTCCTCTCCTACTTGAAGCATTTCAACATCACACTGTCCATGTGTCACTTATTTACAAGAATTAGATTACATTATTCCAACAATCCGACTTTGTCCTTTCATAATCTATGTCCTTAAGAGTCAAAGACATAATTTTGCTGAACGGGAGAGGTCCATGAATAGTTTCCCCAGTTCCTCATGCCCTGAATCACACTTGTCTTGCTCCCCTCCAGATATTTCTGCACACCCAAATCCTGTTGGCAGGTCCCCAACAGGACCACTGGGGCCTGGGATTTCTGAGCAAGGCCAAGAATCCCCAGCACCAAGCACAGACACAAATGCAGGGCTATTCCTCAGTTGTGCTGTATTTTTGCCAGAGGGATGTAAGCAGGAGCAGGAATGTGGACAGAGCTGATCTGTACCTTGCAGAACTCCCCCACCAAACTGACCAGTGTGTCACACTGGTAATGACAGGACAGGGCCATTCCCTCAGCCCCAGGCATGTGTCACCAGGTGAGTCAGGAAGCTTGAGGACCGGGTGTTCAGCAAACAGTCTCTTTGTTCTTTACACGCTGCCACGGTGTTACTCAGAGCTGTGCTGCATGCACAGATTCATGGACTAATAATTTAGCACCAAAAAATTTATAACCCAAGGGGCTGGTGAGAGAACAGAGAGTTGTGTGTAGGCAGGCAAAGCTGAGGAACAAGAAAAGGTTTAACATAAAATATTGGAACCAGCTTCCAACAGAAAATGCTGCAGGAGGAAAACAAAGGGGTCCAGGAGCTGAGGGGAAAGCTGAGACATGGAGAGATCCTGGGTGGAAGAAAACGTGGGGTGAAAACACAGATGCTGGAAAAGAGGCCTAGCCCTGGGAGGGAACAAGGGTGCACATGCTACACGAAACACACAGAGAAAAAACACCTCCTGTGACTGGAAGGAAAATAGGTCCTGGCAGGTGCTGGGATTGTGTGGGTCCAGCAAATGGATGCCCACGTCGAAGAGAAGGGGCAGCGCATCTGTCAAGGCAATAACCGATGCCAGGGAAGGGGGCAGGCGGATTTGGGGGCTACGCTGAAGGTTACAGTGTTTATCACCGTGGCAGAATTTCATCCCGATCCCGGGAGCGCTTTGCCTGGAACAATGATCTCTGTGCAGGTGAGACAGTCCCACACGGGCTGAGACAGCGCTCACCTGGGAGCTGCCACGCGGTTTGGACCCCGAGAGAAGAGATGGGTGTTCCAGCCGAGCCGTGCCCCGGAGATCAGGCACCGAAGTCCCTGGCGGCGGCGTGCAGCAGCGCCCGTGGGGGCTGGTCTCCCGCAGGTATCGCCCCGCTCCCCGCCGCCCCTCCGGGGAGATCCTGCCTCAGCCGGCGCGTCACCGGCCCCGCCCGGCCCCGCCGCGGAGCCGCCCTGAGCACCGCCCAGTGCCGCCCCTGCCCCGCACCCCGGCCAGGTGGGTAAGGACGCGGTCGGGACGGGACGGGGGTCCCCATCGCCCCCCGGATGCTCTGCAGGGCTGGAGGGGCTGTCTGAGCGCTCGCGGTGCGGGAGCTGCTCCATGTCGTTCTCAGGGACAGTCGAAACTAGCCAGAGGGCGAGATTTTAATTATTACTTCCCCCCCTCCACCCCCCCCAACTACACAGCAGTAAACTCAGTGCATCAAACCGATCAGATAAATAATTTTCAGCTCTCCCTCTGCTGAAACGGTCCGAGTTTGGATGCTCTGAGATTCAGTGGCAGCCGAAGTTAAAGTCATATGTGGTTCCTGCTTTCAGGGAAACATCATAGAGCTCCAGCTTTAGAAATGGAGAGCGGTTTCCAGAGGATTCATGTCACTTTGAGTTTTTTAATGGAACTGCTGAGATAATGGTGTGAGCTTCCAGAAAAAAATGGTGAGGAAGCCCACATTCACCGCTCTTTGAAAATGAAAGCAGGAATTTTATATATAGTAACATCTTTTTTTCTGTTGTTAAAGAGACACCAAAATGTAAGCCTTGAAATAGTTTCAGGCTGGATGTTCTCACTCACTTGGTACTGATATGATTCAGAGATGTTTATGTCCTGTAAATATTCTCCTTAGTCTGGAGAGTGGGATTTCCAAAGTGGTATCTCCAAAGATTAAACTGCTCCGAAGAAACGCTTTAATTGGGAATTAATAAACCTCCTAATAACAGTCATTTTTGAGCCTTTGTATGGAAACCATAAGCCTCTATTTGCCAGAAACAGAAACCAGGTGATAACAGGTTGCAATGTAATAGCTCTGCAAATGGAGAGCCAAACATGTGAAACAGGATAAATAGAGTAATCTGGACTGCTCGACCCAAGGTTTCTCAAGCCATTACACAGCCCAGGAGGGAAAAAGCTGGACTGTGGTGTAGTTCAGCCATCTGACATGTTTTCTTTCACCAGAAACTTCCAGGGAAAATGTGTATCAGGATTGCTATGTCTGCAAACAAACAAGTCCTGTGACTCCTCCTCAGTTCTCTGTGCTGGAAAGGCATCAAAAGAGGAAATCATATTTAGTACAAGGAGCTGGGATGTTGTTTTATACTTTTGTTTGTTTGTTTGTTTTTGTCAGTGACTCCCATCAGGAAGCTGGCTCAAACAGCTGCCATGAAGTGTCCTGGACATATAGAGAGCTCCTTTTTTTCTGGACAATGCCTTAGCCAGAGAGGCCAGGATTTGGAAAGTACCAGTTTTCCAGAATCTCACCCTCAAGGTATCCTCCCCTGTCCCCTTTGGAATTCTCTAAAGAAACCTGCAGAGATGCTGTGCTGGTCATGCCATCTGACTCACCTGAATGCAAATGTCAACCCTCATGGACTAGGCTTAAGGAATGGAGGGGGAGGAGGGCCTGTATTTATCCCATTTTTCATTTTATTGAAGTCTTGTATAAAACAGGGGCTTTGCATTTTGTTCTGGCGCAGTCAGAAGAGTAGTAGTTTTGGGAAATGTGAAATAGTTTGGGGTAATGTGGTAGAGCAGGTAAGAGCAGCCAATCAACAATAAAACCACAAATTTGGTGGTTCAATAATTTTGTTCAGCACTGTTCTGTGAATTCCATCTGTTCCATTCCATTCCAAGCTACCTTAGGAAGCTACAAGACTCCATGGCCTCTTTGTACAATGCAAACAGTTTTGCTTGGCTGTTTCTGTAAGTGCATTGGAACCATGGAAGAATGCACAGAAGTGCCTTGACAGCCTTGTCTCTTTTTTGAAATAGTCTAGAAATGCTACTTTTTACCAAGTATTTTTACTACCAAATTAAGCAAAATAGTGAAACAGAAAATGTGATGAGTAATATTAAACAAGTTGGTGGTTAGTGTTGTCTGTTCTGTGTAGCTGCTTGGCCCTTTCACTTCTCCTACAACAATGTTCAGGTGTGTTCTACAGCTCCTGGGTGCCATTGTCATGGCAGTCAATGTCCTCCCTCTCACCTGCAGCTTCAAATAAGATATAAGAAAGAAAAAGCTCAGTACATTTTGCCGTGTACCTTTGGGGAGTCACAAACCTGTTTCTAGTCCCAACACATAGCAAATCCAAGGGCTGTTAAAATTCTTGCAGAGTAAATCAAAACCTGCTCCTGACTCCAGTTTCTCTGTTGAGGCTGGCTGAGTGGAACACGTGCTGCATCAAGGCTTCAGTTTTCCCAGGGTGGTCACGAGCACGCTCATGACCTTGTTTATAAGAGCTCAGTTTGGGAAGGCTGGATGCTTCCCCACACAGTGCTCCAGTACAATCCAGTACCAGGCCTGCGTAAGCACAGTGAGAGCCAGACTGGATGGGCAACACGAGTGAGTGCTTTAAACTGCTCCAAAATGTGCCCTTGCCCTCCCTCTGTGGACACAGCCGACAACTTCCTTCATTTCAAGCCTCCAGCCATCTGAAATGCTAATTAGAGCACTTAAAAAGATTTGAGTCTTCCTTTGGAGATATGTTAACAAAATCATCAAAGCACTAACTGTATTTTTCTTCTAACTTTTCCTTCCCCTCAGGGCACAGGTACCTCTCTGTCAGGTTACAAAAAAGCAGTTCTCTGTATTGCAGAAATCAGCTCCCAGATCCAGTTTTACCCAGAAACGTTTGCCTTAGCCACCAGCATCTTCAACAGGCTGTTTGCATCAGTAAAGGTAGAGATCTCTGTCAGCTTTTCCCTGGCTAGATTACTGAGAATGTAAGGAGCATGTAATCAGTTTATACACAAAGCAGGGACTATGTTTGGCAGAAGATTTAGGGAGCAGTCAGGGTCGTTGCTGGGGAAGGCCATTTAGCAAATATATATACATACACACACACATGTATATATATATATATACACACGTTATGAACTTGAGTGTTTGATGAGGTTGCACTGACATACAGTCCTCATTAGAATTGTTTGTGTGAACTTAGTCCAACTGCTGTGGTAAGTAAAAAGGACTCATCTGTTTTTCTCTGCTAAACAGAAATTATTCATTTTAATATTCTGGTTTTTAAACTACTATTTTTAATTAAACTGTGGGGCTGATCTTTTCTGCCACTGAAGCTGCAGCAAAGGTAGGAGTTGAGCTGAGCCTTGCAGTTCCCAATTCTGTTTAGGTTGATACTGGCATATAGAATCACTGAATTATTAAGGTTAGAAAAGGCCTCTAAGATCATCAAGTCCAACCTTTCACTGATCACCACCTTGTCAACTAAACCATAGTATTAAGTGTCACACCCAGTAGTTTCTTGAACACCTCCAGGGATGGTGACTCCCCCACCTCCCTGGGCAGCCTGTTCCAATGTTTAATAACCCCTTCCATGAAGAAATTCTTCCTGAAGTCCAACCTGAACCAATATCTGAAAGTGAGAAGAGGAGCAACATTGCAATGTAAATACTGTGGCATTGCATAGTCTAAAAACTGTGAGATACATGAATAAAAATGGTACATATAAGAGGATTTATTCTGCTTCACTTTGAATTTCCTTGTTCTATTTCCAGCTTCTGTAGCTAAACTAATTCAGAAGAATTGTAACCTAAATGAAAGTTTGAAACTTGTGTATGTATCATAGAATGACAATTATTTCACCCAAGACTCTTCATCTTCTTTACTCAGTGTTTTCTTCTTCTCCCTTCAGGCTCAATTAGAATATCTGCAGTGCATTGCAATTTCCTGCCTTGTCCTTGCAGCAAAAACCGATGAAGATGAGGTCAGTATGTTTCATTTTAAACATGCTAAAAGTTGTTCATGTTTCAGGTCTTTCAACAACTTGGACATAATGAAAAAGTGTTAATTTGTTTACCCTAAGTAGTCCTTAAGGGGTGAGAGTAGCATTTTCAGGCCAGTTTCAGTGTTGCTCTGAAGAATTGTGATGTTTACAGATGAAGGTCTTGTTTTTGTTTATGTCATGGATGTGTTTCTCTCCTGCCCCCAAACCTCTCTCCTCTTTTCAGAATCCATGGCTCACAGTAGAGCTTAGTCTGGGGGGACAGTCAAGATGGACATCAGAGGGCTGCAATTCCCATGCTATAGCTCCTGGGAGGGCACAGCAGGTGTGACAGAGCAGAGCAGAGGTTCTTCGGAGGAAGCTTTAAATAGATGAGTTTGCTTGGAGCTGAAACTGGTTTCTGAACCTGGTGAGGAACTGACTCAGGTCTGCACCTCAAGATGAGCAAGTAAAATCAGCAGCCAGTGAGAAATTACACAGGATATCTCTCACAGCAGAAATGCAGTGATAGACTTCTGCAGGCATTTACAAGCATTAGCCAAAAGCATTTCAGATTACATTCCTCCTCTTTTCTTCCTTCTGCAGAAGAGGAAATCCAGGAGCTGGAGTCAGACATACACATCTCTTCAAACAGCCACTGCTGTAGTGAAATGTTCTTCACAGCCTTTCTTAGGTGGCCTTACACTGAGGTTATTATTCTTTTCCTCTCCGCTACAAAGGAGAAGCTGAGTGAATGACCACAGGAAACAAGGAAACCACAGCAGGCCCTGTAAAACAGGCTGACAGGAAGCTTCCTCTGAGCAAAACTAATGGTAGCAGGGAAGCTGCATCACTGACGCCACGTTGGGGAGGATCACAGTGACCCAGGAGGCTCAGGGTGTCATTCTTGCTGCAGGCTGGGTCTGCAGCAGCTGCCCAGGGGGGAGCAGGGACCACTCTTCATTTAGGATGGGGGGAACCTAGGAACAAGGTCTCTTGGATGAGCATTCTCCTTAATATAAATTTGTTTAAACTTGTTAGATCCCTTCACAATATAGAGAAGCACACACAGCACTGTGTAGGATGTCGGTTTCTTTATTTTTTTTTTTAATTTTTAAAAGTATTTTTACAGGTAATACCATCAGTGCAGATGCTAGCAGTGCAAAGCAGGTGTAAGCACTCTCCAGCTGAGATCTTGAGAATGGAAAAAATTATACTGGATAAGCTTCAGTGGGATCCTTACACAGCAACACCAATGGATTTCTTAAACATTGTAAGCACTACATTTTGTAATATTTTTTTCTTTAAAGAAACAACTCCTTATCAAATAAGACTAAAAAACACAGATGTGCACACACACACCCATACATCCTTCCCAAGATGCTTGGCAAACTACCTATTCTACTTATCTGCAAGTCTTTTAAAGAATATTACAGTAATTTTCTTTTTAAATTTAATTTTAAAATTTTCTACTATTTAAAACCTTCTATTTTGCTCAAAAAATTTACTCTCCTCTTTAAAGGACAACTGAATGGACATTAAAAAGATTCTCATAATGCACAACTATATGCCTTCTTTATTTTTTTTACATACAGGCTGCAAAAATATTTCTAACTATTTCCCTTCTATTAATACTGTACATGGAAAGCTGTCAGAGTTTTGCTACATTTCACACACAGTTTTTTTCTTAAACCATTTTCCTTTTCATCCCACTAATTATTCATTTATGCAATGAGACTACCCTGATCTGGCACTTAGTTCACATTGCAGTTACTAAACATTTAATAGAAACAATTAAACTTTGTCTTCAAGAAACGATCATGTGCTAGTAAGGCAAAATTCATGTGATAGGAACACATCCTGGATCCTTTTTTTAAGGTTATGTGCAAATATTAAGCCATTTTAGGCTGCTGATTGTGAAAACTGCCTTTCGTAGGTGCTTGTTTCCTCAGTAAATTCAGAGTGCAGTATTACTGGTTTTACTGGATTTGGAGCTGCTGTCCTGAATTTAATCTCCTGGACAGCAATCTGGATAATTTGAGAAGCCTCAGAAATTGTTAGGAAACACAGACCTCATACATTCATTATCAGCTCAAAAAACCAGTTCAATGATTGGCAAGTACGAACACAAAACACAAAAAAAGGGTGGGGGAAGCCTTCAAGTTTCCTGATATGAGATGAAATTCATCTGTACTTCTGGGTGATGACATGAAAACATATAAACTTCACTAACCTCTGCTTTTCTTTTCATATATATATGTGTGTGTGTATATATATATGTACACTTTATCTTCTCTGCAGTTCCATGCCATGGTGATGTCCAGCTGGCCCCATCTCCCACCCAGACTGCCTCAGAGGAATCCTTCCCTCCATGTTGCACTCTTGACCAAGCAGCTGCAGCACTGTATGGCCTGCCACCAACTCGTGCAGTTTAAGGGCTCCACGTTGGCTTTGGTGATCATCACCTTGGAGCTGGAGAGGCAGACTCCTGGTTGGTTTCCTGTTATTATTGATCTGCTAAAAAAAGCACAGGTAGGAAGCAAAATGGCCTTTGGTCACAAATCCTGAAGGCAGGACATGATAAATGAATAAAGCTATGTGTATTTACAGCCAATATTGCACTTCAGCAGCTCCTGAGACCTGATTCTGCCTTTGCCACAGACCTTGCTGGTGCTAACAAAACAGAACAAAAGTGCAGTTCAGGTGTGGGACTGGGGAGAAGGATATCCCTTTAGCAGGGAAGGGAGGGTTCCAAATTCTTGGCCACAGATAGCCCCCTGCATCCTGAGCCAAGAGAGATTCTCTCATGATGGGAGAGTCTGAGAGCACCTAGAAATCTGCCCAGTTTCCTCAGCCTCCCACTGAATGCTGAGAAAACTTTTAAGTACAGTCACATTGCTCTTAAAATATAATCAGTTTGACTTCTAATGATTCAAGACAAGCTCTATTTTTTTCTTTCTTCCTTTTTTTTTAAAGCTTTTCCCCAGTTTCATAAAACACATGCCTTTTAAGAGAGCACACTTAGAAGGCTAAAGACCTGGGTCTGTCAGCTTGCCATCCACCCATTTTAAGGTCTTGAATTTGTCTGAAATAACCTGGCCTCCTGCTGTCCCTGCTGCCTGTTGTTTCCTGGAAAGAGGAAGCACTTGCCTGCCTTCTGTGTAGTAGAAGGAGTAGTAGTAGTTATAGGAGTAGTTACCAGGAGCTCCTGGATAAGTGTTTTCCATCAGGATCAACAGCATATTGCTGCTACGCATCTATTGAGGCATGCAGCCTGTCCCTGCCCTCCCCCTAATTAAAAAGTGACAGGAGCAGTGGCCAGACAAGAGAATCATTTATCCAGAACTTACAATAAACCTGCATCTCTCTTTACAGGTGAACAGCGCTGAATTCATCCACTGCAAAGAGCTTGTGGATCAAGAGTTAATGTGCTTGCCGCCACCCGATGCTGTTTATATTTTCTATCCCATCAGCCAAACTGGGCAGGGCCATCCCAAAGGAAGGCTACCCTGCCATCGCCCTTCTGAATGGAAGAGTTCCCATCAAGGGAGGTTGAGGGTCACTGTAAGCCAGCCTGTTTCAGCACCTTTCACACCTACTACAGCCCAAATTCCCGATCAAACCATTGAGACTGAAGAATGCTGTGATGGATTCAGATACCTGCACAGTGAGGATGGGGAAGTAAGTGCTGGGAGGATGAACACAGGAGGCTCGTGCCCTCAACTGAGCTGCCCCTGCCCTCACTTACAGCCACCCAAAAAGGACTAGTGGAAAATTATTGCCTTGGAAGCAGCACCTGCAGAGCCAGCAGGTCCCAGCAAACAGAACAGCCAAAACAACAGGGAAAAAGTGTCACTGTGCTTCTCAGAGGATAAAGACAGTTGGTATTATCAGTCTATTTTTTATGTCCTCCCCAAGCAGTGTGTGCTACCCCTCAGTTTTAACATTACATAAAGACAGAAAGCTGGGGAGAGGAGGGACTCGGTCACAGTCCTTCAACCCAGGGACCAGCTGACAGGCAGCTACAGGCTGCATGGAGAACCAAATGCCTCAGAGTTTATTTTTAAAATAGCCATGATGAAGTTTGACAGATTGAGCCTTTCATCCAGCTCACACCATTGTTCTCTCATTAGAGCTAATCTGACTCGGCCCATGGGAGCCTGAACAGGAGCTGCTGTCGAGGAATGGGCAGCTCCCACTGCTACCTCTGCAAGAGCTCTCAGGTGGAGCCAAGGATCATTTCGATTCAGCAGTGAGAAGCCTGAATCAAACCTCCAGTTTTCCTTAAGGCCTTACCTTGTAATCCAGGGGGCTGGGATCTGTGCTTCTTCCTGGTTAAACCATTACAGACTCAATCACAGTTCCTATGAAATGTGGGAAATCACTTCTTGCCTACAATCACCATTGCCTTGGGCTCTTACCAACCAGCATGTGCTGGTCAGGGTTTTTAAAATTTATTCTATCTTACCAGACTAGACAATACAAAATGCCTTTAATTAATTCCCCTCTACCACTACTACCACATTATTTCTTACAAAATCTTCTGCTTAATCTTCATAGCAAAGTGGTTTCACAAAGGTCAGATTAAACCACTCTTACACTTCTAAAACCAGCCTCACACATCCTTTTAAAATTTGTAGGGGTTTTGTTTTAAACAATAGGCATTTTTAGGTGATTGTTACCGTAGCTTGAAGGTATAATCCAGCCAGTATGGGATGGGTAACAGCACCACACCTGCCATCCTGTCACGGAACAGGAGGGGGTTTCATATGGACTGGCACAGGCTAAATACTGAGCAGGTGTCTCATGTAATGACATGGGATAAATGACTTGGAGACAGAGATGGGACAGGGGCAAGAAGACCCTCATGCTACGTAACAGCAGAGCTCACCAGCGCAAGAAGAAACTTTCTGGCCTTCTCCCCGCTTCCTCATCATCTTATCTTGTAGGAGAGGAATTTCTGAATGCCAACCTTGCAGGACTGATGTGCTGGGCAGCTGTTCACACTTTCTCAAGTGTTAAATTTTCCAGAGTGCGTTCTGAGAACACAGCGAGCTCTGTGTGTGCAGGGAGAAAGCCATGCTGCTCTTTAAACCACAAAGGAAATGCCCAAGTGTTCCAGTAACATACAGTATTGGAGACTTAGTGCAAGTAACATGTGTGAGCAGACATTACTTGAACCTTCAGCGAAACCCACAGAATTCCCATGAACTAGATCAAAGCTACCTCAAGCTGTGGATGCTGTGCTGAGGGGGAGGCTCTGACCAGGCCGGGGGTTCTGCAGGAGCAGGACTCAGGGGGCTGGGTTAGACCAGATGAGGTTTGTGAGGTTCCCACATACTCGGGGGCCAGGCAGCAGCATGCTTGGGACACGGTATCTATTCATCCTACCACAGGGGAGGTTTTCATTTAATGGTAGGGCTCTTCCCTCCTCCTATGCAGTACCTTCCTTTTCCCTCACAAGCTGTGACTTGACTGCCTGGCTTTTGGGAGCAGGCGAGTTGTTTTTACAGTTTCCACTAAATAAAGCATAAGCTTGGTCTGCCTGTTCTCTGTGGCCCTGGAATAGCCCAGCTGAAAGGTGATGCCCACACCGATCCCTGCAGAAAACTGGGCTGTGTGATGGGCTCTGCTTCCCTTCCATCCATTTGCCCTATCTCAAGCATTGTCACCAGCTGCGTTTACCCATGGAAATGCCAGCAGAAAAGTTCTACACGCAGTAATTAACATACTGTAACTTTATACCACAACAATCGTAACCTCATATTTCCCCCACAGCTTTGAGCCTATGTATATAGTTCTTGCCTATAAGCTGGATGATGTGTTAAAACCCATGAACAAACTTGCTTTTCAAAATCTCTGCAGATCTCTATGATCAGCATTGAAAAGTAGACATTAAGAGGAGTTAATGCTAAAAGATAAAGGCAATACTGGAAGACCCATCAGGGCTCCGTGTTCTCAGTCAGGGTGCAAGATGCCACACTGGGATGAGAACAGTTTACCTGGAGCCTACCTGCACTCCCAGGACACACTGATGCTTTTCTGGCAGCACAGCTTCCTCCCACATGCCTATTCCAGCACTGTAGTTACCATGGAGAAACAAATACTTTTGTCTTGGCTCCAACCAGTTAAAAAAGTCACTTACCTTTGCATTCTGGCCGTCACTCAGAATGGAGCTTCCTGCCCCAAAGAACGAGCTGCCAGCTACAGGAAGGAGCTGCTTTTGCAGAGGACCATTCTTGTTACAGAAAGTGCTTTTTGGATAGCGAGAACAGCACCAAATCTCTTTTTTTTTCTTGCAGAACAGGATTGGAAGCTTTAATACCTTTCCCCTCCCTGCCTGGACAAGTAATGAGTGACAAGATGAACACTCCCCACACACAGCGGTGACGGGAACAATTATTTTGCCCAGCCAGTTTCAGAGAGGATGGCATCTCACCTGTTTATTTATTTATTCCAACTGCAGTTCAACTCACCACTGTGGATCCCATTTGCTACACACCAGTTACTGGTGAAAATGTGCCAGATTCAGTGAGTGCTGGCAGAGGTCTCATGTGGTTATGGCTAGCTCTGTGAGGACTGTTATTTTGGGGAATATTCACTCCCAGGAAAATGACAGAGAATGCTTATAGAGTATTTTCAAAGAGCTCTGACCTGGTAAGGTCCCTTCCCTTGGGGGATCACAGCCCAGGTGAGGCACACCTCTCAAACCCAGACTCCTCTTGTTGTTGCCTCAATTCAGGCCAGATTTCCAGATACCTGAAGCTACCACCACCTTGTAAACAAAGCTGCAATTACACTTAAAATCCCCTATGGTAAGCATCCACTGAACTGTTTTCCGTGGCTATTTTAAACCACCTACGGAAACAGCAAAGCATTTCACATCCTCCCATCCACCACAATGTCCCCCATTCATAACCCCCACCAAAAGGAACCATGTCACATCTCATGCAGTCACCCAGGAACCATTACAGGTGAGGATGGAGCTTCCCCATTTCAAGACAGCACTCACTGGGGTGTTTCTGACAATAAACCTGACTTGGTGTCACTACTTATGGAGGGTGGGTGATGACCTAGGATAAGAGTTCACTTACACAGCTGCACAAATAAAGAAACTCCTGTGGTCAGAGAATTGACCAAGAGACAAGAAAGGGAGGAGTACCAAGAGACTGCAAAGGGAAGAGTAATGCAATAGTCATACCTCATTTGTGGGGTTGCATCTATAAAGTTGTTGGGTTTTTTCTCCTGCTAATTAACTTTAGTGTGTTAGATTCAATTTGAACAGAACTTACAGTTCAATTATTTAGGAAGGCAGAAAAGTACACTGAGATGGAGAGATGCATTAACCCCTGGCAAGTCTCAGAGCCCCCTCCCATTCCTCCTCAGCAAGGCATGCAACTGGAATCCCCCTGGTGACCCAACTATGGTCACAACAAACAGAACTTAATCAAATCTTCCAAGAAATTTGGAAAAAGAACAAAAAGCTTCTATTCCCAATTAACCTATCCAGCTGGGAATCTAACTTGACAAAAGCTCTAAGCTGGATGAAAGCTTTGCCAAAGGAATTAGAGTGGCTGGCCTCAAAAGGGAACACAAGCAAGTGTTTAAAACAGTCATCAAAGCAGCAGCAAAGGCTGTTTCATAGCTCAGTTCAGCCTGATGGCCACACACAGCCTCAGCTTTCCCCTGTTCTGTGCAGGGCATCACAGATATGGAGACAGAGCCCTCCTAAGAGGACTTCCAGCTCTGAATTCATGGGCCCCGCAAGACACAGCTGTGTCAGATCCTGGTGTTTCCCACCTGGTCCCACTTCCCCTGACTCAAGTGGTGCCTTATCCCTGCCCACTGCAGCAGCAGGAACAGGCAGGGATGAAGAACATGGGGTGAACATGTTTGTCATGGGGTTTCATCCCTAATGCCTGCAAGTGGCAGGAGTCTCCACAACTTCTCCATGTGCCCAGTTTAGTCCTTTTCAGGCCACATACCTGTTACAACCGCAATCTATTTCCCAGTTCTAATTTATGCTAAGGGCATCCAGAGGGTTCAGAGACTGTCACGTACCACACATCCTAGGGACAGGCACGCAGTGCCTGTGGCAGTTAATACCTCTACGCCAGCCTCTCCATCTCTTGGGGGGTTACAGAGACAAAATGTCCTCGGTGGGACCCTCAGAGGGCTCCTGTCACATACACCCACTCCCTGTTCTCAACCTTTGTCCCACTGCAGTCACACCACCCAGCATGAGGTAGGGGCACAGGGTGAGACTTCCTTTAAACCTCCTGCCAAGGACTGGCTTTTGGCCACTCCTACCCTCCCAGCACCAGGGCAGTGGGGAAAGCAGCAGCCTGGAAAAAGGCAGGGAGACTGGGGACCGCAGCTGCCAAGATATAGGGGTGCACAGGGAACATGACACTAATCACAGGGCAACAGGGTTAACGAGGGGAAACCGGGATCACAGAGGGTTGGGAATTTGGACAGAGGACATTGTTCTGGTTATACCTGATGTACAAACCATGGTTTTAACAGATGTTTGTTAAACAAGTCAGTTTTGTTTTTATTAAACCAAACTTTGGTACAGATCATTCCTGAGATTCATTTACAAGGTTGTTTAAAACAAAGAAGCTGGGGCCTCTCCCTGTTCCTGTGTGAAGTTACTGGGGCACAGACATCACACTTTGTTTTTCCCCTTTCGTTTTTTTAAAAAAAGTATTTGTGTAAGGGGAAGTCAGTCTGTTACAAACACTGAACTCACACCAAGAACACCGAGTCTCCCGTTTTAAACCATTTCCCCTCCATTAATAGATAACATTTAGTTGTACTTTAAAATGGTTCCCTTCTCACCCATCACATCCCAGCAGGATGAGTACAGCCTGGACTGGCCAGGCAGAGTTACCTGGCCCTGAAGCAGCAGGTGGGAGGTGGGCAGGAAGCTCTGGGGAAGGGGTTACAGTGTGAGGCACCACATGCAGCCCTCAGAAAACTAAAGAGATGAAGGTTGGGGCATTTTGGTTAAAAAACCTGTAAGTATACAGAAGCAAGCTGCACAGAAGAATTATTGCTATGAAAGGTGAGAATCCAGCTGAAAGATTAGGGATGTCAGACTAGGGATGTCAGGTTAAGGACACCAGGTTCCCCAGTTACACGCCAAAACCAGACTGCACAGGACCTGCAGGACCCTGTTACTGTGGCAGCTCGAGCAGCAAAGCTGAAAGCTCCTCACACTACCCCAGCTTTGTCTCTCATCTCTCTGGAGTCAGTCAGTGTTAACTCCTTTGGGGTAAAAGCATTCTGGTTTTAAATTAGCACTGTGGTTTTAGCGCCAGCCATGCAGCAGCCTGAATTAGCAGTTTACCTTTTGGCAAGTATCTTGGATTTCAACTTTACCAAGAAACCTGATTAAGCAAACTTTTCCCCATCAAAAGACATGGTGAATTTTAGTCCTTGCTACATATTCTCTTCTGTGCAATATATTGCAAGCTTAAAGGTGTAAGCACCAATTAATTTCTTCAGCATGAGATGTTTTGGCCTTAATAAATCTTCTAATTAACATATCTTCCTGTTGTTATGGAGTACGCACTGGGAAGACTAAAAAAGCTATAGAAAGAACAAAAGAGAATAAGTGTTTAAGTTTCAGTTATTTACATTAAATAAAGACAGCATGAAAGGCCAAAGTACCAATCTATTGTACAGACATTTGAGTTTAACCCATTGCAACTTGGATAAGCTCTCATAGCTGCCAACATCTTGTTTGGAACTGGTTATCAGAGGATTGATTCAAAATTTTAATGAGAAAAGACTGCTGAAGGAACAGGAGAAATCCCAGGTGATGGAGACCTGCAGGAGCAGCCAACCAGCACACACAGTTGGAGCAGTGGCTTTGCACGGTCCTTGCCTCATTCCATCCCTCACAGCTGCACAGTTCTCCCAATGGAACAGCAGAGGACAAGGTTGGGTTTGGGCTGTCTCCTGAAGGAAAGCACCACCATGTCCCAGGGCCTTGGCCACTGGCCTTTGGCTCTGGAACTGCAAAGCCTGGGCAGCACCTACCTCACTGCTGAGCGGCTTCTCTAACAAACCTGTGCATTTCTCCTTCTCCTCAAAGCATCTCTAGGAGCTTTGCACAACCATTAATGAATGCTCTTAACACTGCTCCTCTGGAAAGACACTTGCCAACGCACATCATCTGAATCACCAGGTGGCCCATCTTTAAAAGGAACAGCTACTCTGCCACCTTCGATTCCCTGAATTCTGATGTACCTGAATGCACGTGCTCCTCTCTGGTCTCCTAGATTTGGCTTTAAAACATATTGGGATGGAAAAGGATGTAAACATTTCATACAAACCACTTGGTATCAGCTGATAATTCCCTACTAAAGGTTATGCCTAAAAGATTTCCAGCTGCATATTCCTAAAAAGCTCTCAGAGGCAGCCAGGATTACCAGCCTGGTTTTGTTCTTCAAGCTGGGGCTGCAGAAAAACCTCCCACCAGAAGCACTGCTACAGCAAACACTGTGCATCAGCCAAACTTCACATTGGCTGTGTCTGAAGTGCAGCACTGATCTCAGTCCAATACCAAATAAACCCCAGAAGGACCCAAAGTTGAGTGAATATAACTTGGTACGTAGCAATGGCCCAGAGAACAGACACTGAGAACAAATCTTTGGGTAAAGCTTCAGCAGCTCTCTGAAAGCAGAGCACCAAACTAAAACTGTGCTCTTTTGTTGGCCTTGACCTAAGTGTATAATGTCCTTCTCCAGACAAGGCACACAGCTTTGGATGCACCACCAGGAAACCTCTCCACCTCTGCTCCCTTTTCATCCTACCTTTAAAGCACCTCTTTGGCCACCATCACATCAGCAAAGCTGCTGGTACATCCCCCTGCTCAGTCACCAGATCTCACAAAGGAGATGTATCAACAAGCCTCAAAGCTCCTTCTGCCCAAACACAGATGGCTTTTGGATTAAAATCTTAGAATTTCTCCCCAGATTACATAGGAAGTACATTTCTGCACACTCTAAGATTAACTAGTTGTCAATTAATTAGCTAGTTATATTTTTGAATGTTCCCAATACTCATAAGACAGGCTGTGACTGGTAAGCTTGCAATCATGACAGACTATTATTTTGACAGGTAATACAGAAAATTACTAGATTGCACAGAAAATGCACCATTAAATAAACGACACCACAAAAACTCAAAATACATGTGAGATTTAATAAAAGAAAAAAAGTACAGAGTGGAAAGAAAGGAAAGTAAAAAAACCCCAAACCACAAACCCCAACACGCTGGGAATGACAAAGCAAAGGGATGCAGATCATCCCAGAGGGCTGTGTCCCCCGGGCAGGCCCCTAAGTTGCCTCCATGGCTCCAAAACACCCCCCCATCTTCACCCCTGGGGCAGCCACCACAGCCATGCATGATGCTCCCCTCAGAGACACACAAAACACAATTTAAATTAGAAAGCAGACAACATACAGGATGGTAAATGTTTAAATGATAAAAAATTGGATAGTTTTTACCATTAATACCAATCTTTTACAGATGAATGTATAAAACAGCTGAAAAGTGTGTAACTGAATGGCTTCAATAATTTCTGAAGGGTTTTTCTTTCACTTTTTCTAGCCTACAAGATGTAAGTCTTCAGACTGGGTGAGATTAGCATCACAACATATTTGTAATTTGTTAAATAAAATAAGATACAGAACTACCCTATATACCACAGTACTTAAATCTTGTCTCAGCCAAAAGAAAAAAACAAAAACTCAGGAAAAAAATATGACTGAGTCCCCTTGGGGACATTATGACGTTGAACAAACAACTACAAGGACAAGAGATGTCTGTCACAACATAAAGTCAAAGTAATATAATAATCATCATCATTAAAATATTGTTACATACATTCTGAATGTCTTCTTCAGAAAATGCTGTAAATTTCTCCACAATGCCCATGGATTTGACGATTTTTACTCTTTGTTGTAATAATTTTTCGTAACTACCTGTTATTCTAGGAAAAAAGAATTGATCTCTGATGAGCCAGGGCAGAAAGAAATAATTTGCATAGATCTTGCTGGCTGCAGCATGAGATCAGGAGAGAACTATTGATTGGGAACACATTGGTGAGGCAGCTGGGTGCATACCAGTACCACAAGTTACTGTTTTATCCCAGCATTGGCCTTGAGAAGCAAAACAATGAACCAAAGAGCATTGCTTTCTCGGGCAATTAGTGCACTACAGTCTCTCCCATTAGCAAAAGATTAATAACGAATAATTTGCTACATGATTAGTCTGTAGTCAGAGGTGAGGTGGAATTGTCTTCTTGCATGTAACAGAAGGTTGGGTTCCTTGTATGTGTTTGAGAAAACCACACTAACCCTCCTAACTTTCGATAGTTACTCTTTAAAATACATCTAACCTGGAGGCACAGCCTTAAAAATTAAATGTCCAGCTTTCAGCAGACTCCCAACAAGTGTTGAATTTTTATTCTTTCAACAAAAGCCTATTCTAAAAGGTACCGATGAGATCTTTGTGAGGTTCTTTTCTACAAGCATCAAGTGACACAGTCAGTATATCCACAGAAAAGGCCAGCATCCATAGGAAAACACAGTCTAACACCTGAGCATGTATTTAGAAAGGGGAAAAAAAAGCTGCTTTAATGGGATATGAGATTTAAAGAACCTCAGAATCCAGCAAAACGTTGCCCTGCAACAGCCCTGTGACAGCTCAGACACAGGCCCTTCATCTCCCTCTGCACGGCACATCAGGAATTTCCTGACAGCTTAAAGACAAGTCTTTAACAAAAAACGTATCAGAAAAATCCTGTAACATTAATAACTAAATAAAAATGCACACACAACTAACACTTAGCCAGCCAGTGTTTTTATAAACTCTAAAGACACTATGTGAGGGCTAATATAAAGTATTTCCTTTCATTTAGCCTAGGATCCGATGTATGGATGGAATTGGGTCCAACTATTTTTCCATGACAACATAGCCAGTAACTCTCTGTTCAGTTATTGCCCTGCCTAGTCACAAAATGGTTTGAGTGGAAAAAATTAATATTGATCCTAATTATTCTTCTAAGCTCAGTTGCCCAGGAAAACAAGGCTGTGATTTCTAGGCATGAGGAGTTGTCAAAAGAAGCACCTTCTAAGAGGAACAGAGCCTGTCAGCATAAATACAGTGCACAGCTCAAGAGCGGGGGATTCTCCTTGTTAGGCACATATTAGGTTTAAGGTTAAAGAGTAAAAGTAAAGATGTTGGCTTAAATAGTTTCCACAACAGCAAATACATTGGTAAGTGACAACTGAAAGTGTGACAACAACTTTCTGTTGGAAAGGAAGTGTGACACACAGGAAGTGTGTCATTCCGCTTTAAACAACAAACTCTTATGAAAAACCTCTCTATAAATGTTCTACTTTAGCAGTAAAGAAAATTCAAAACATAGTCCCATTAATTTCATTAATTTTATTAACCACTCTCTCTCTCTCCTTATATATATATATATGTTATAAACGTTGTAGGAAGTGTTCAGAGTAATTCAGGATTAAATATAGAATTACTGGAATGAGAGTTACTCTGACTAAGATTCCTGCAGAAAGCCTAAGTGTTGTGTTTTTCTACTCATTCTAAAAACTTATTTGAGAATTTTGTCAGAAAAATAAACATTTCAGCATTCTTCAGACCACTCCTCTCACTGTGCATGTACAGTGGAGGTCGATAAGCCCCCAGCAGTCACCTTGGCCAATTGAAAAAAAAAAAAAAAAGTAGAAAGCAATTATTTAGCTGGTGGGTAAGGTGAGTTCAGTTACAGTCACTTCATACACAGCTGCTCAATCACTGGGTTTAGAACAAAACATCTTACTTGAGGGATTAGTTGGCATTGTTTAACAAAACATACATGTAAGGTTATTTCCTGCAAACCTCCTGATAATTCTGAAAAGAAAACAGCAGGTCGGAACTTTGCAACCACTGGAGATGCTCATTTTCTCTTTCACTTTGGTCCACTCACACAATGTTATGAGAAGGGTCACAGGGTGGGAAACTCAAGCAACTTAACACATGAAAGCACCAAGTCCACTCTTGGCCTGAAAGCCTGTGTGTGATTAACTGAAAGAAACAAAACATAAAAAAGCATGAATTAAAGTTATGAAAATCAAACAAAAGCAAAGTGTAGCGAAATATGTTAAAACAAAAAAAGGAGGAGGAGGACAAACTGCTGGGGCAGCTGAAGACTTCAGGTGAGAGCAGCTTGGCACAACCTGCTTGGCACCAAAAACACTTCTCTTTCCCCCAACTTCTGCAATTCTTCCATCACCATTTTTTACTTATTAAAGCTACTAAGAACACTGTCTTGAACCAGGAAATGATAAAGAGTTCAACTAGCTCTCCTAAAACTTTTACTTGAGCAGAAATCCCAAAACCCCGTATTTTGAGCTAGCTCACAGGTTTGAAAAGAAAAAAACAATAAAAAAACCCCAATCCAAAACCATCGTGGTGATGGTGCACCTCCTCTAAGCTGTGCTTCAGAGCTAGAGTCCCCCTGCCCCAGCACCACGTGGGGCCCCTCACTGTGCAGAGCACAGGCTGTGGGTGCCCCTCGGACACGCCACTGAGCTGCCTCCCAGTCCTGCTCCTGACCACAGCTTGTTTCTATCGCTGCCCAGAAGAGGAAAGGTCCAGACTCACATCTGCAGGTGGGCTAAACCCAGCAAAGTGCAGGAAAACTTTTTCTGCTGCAGCCAGAAGGAGCAGAGGGGAAGCCGCAGCATCTCTTGGCCCATGCTCACAGTCCATCCCTGCCACCGGCATCCCTTGCACAAGTTACCATTGCGCTCACTTTCCTCAAAGCAGTCCTGGACCCAAGAATGCCCTAGGATTCAGCTCCTAATTCAGGTTAAACTGGTTTTTCTGCAAGGTATTTTACAAGCCATTTGGACTCTGTGTGTGAGGTGGGCTATACCCAGAGTATGTTGAGCAGTCTGCGTAAGAGAGCGCTTTGGTTTTAGCATCAACACATTTACATTCCAACAAAATACTCAAATAATCTACCCTGTTATCTTCCACAGGAAGAAACAAATTTCTAGGATGTCAGTAAACAGAATGAGCTCCTCTGGTGCTGCAGTTCACAGCAGGGAAATGACAGACCACAAGATCTCATCAGCAGTGTGAAGCTGAATGCTGTGCTGTCAAGCACAAACTCGGGTGTTGCTACTCTTCATGGTCCTTTTTTCTTGCTATCATTAAGAAGCTTGCCACCAGCCTGCTCTGGGTTTGATAGAATGCAGTTCTGGCTCTTGAGCTCCTTCGTGCAATGGGAAGTAACAAAAAATGCCACAATAGCAGAACTACCAGTTTGCATGACAGTGCTCCTTATTTTGCTCCCGAGCCAGTGTTCCTTAGAGACTGGCTTGAATTGGAAGGAGGATAACCCCCTGCCATGGGAGATGTTAAAAACACAGGTGACAAAACCTGTTTGTCCCACTCCTGGTCTATCATTACACGATCAGGTGGCTGGAACAGCAATATTTACATACCCTCGCTCCTGCTGGCTTCAGCAATGTCAATGAATGTGCAGCAAGCTAAGATAACTCTGCCTTTAGAGGAAAAGAATTTTCTTGTATTCAGAACTGTGCCTTGGAGCCCCATTTCACAACCTGAGTTTGCTGTCACAGAGGCAAGAGTGAACCCCATGGGACCATCAGCCTTTAGAGAATGGCCCCAGATTGCAAATCCCCCCACCCTATGCAGCTGCCCAGGCTTCTCTGAACAGTGCTCAGGCACAGGAGGGGCTCATCTCTCCTCTGCTTTAAGCAAAGAATCAGAAGGATGGGTATCAGGATTCCAAAATCCCCTTTTCTGTATGCTCTCTGAACAACTGACCAAACATTAAAGCATGTGAGCAGACTCTCAGCTTTCCAGTGGCAAAGGAGGAAGACTCCAGTTCAGACACTTACTTTTTCTTGTCTTTCTCCTTCTTCAGTGGCTGCTGTGAGGTAGCCTGCAAGGATTGGGACTGCAAGGTTTCCACCGCAACTTTCCGCCTGTTGAAGGCGTTCATCTCTTCCTCCAGCTCCCTCCTCTTCTCCTCCACCTTCCTTTTCTCCTCCTGGTGTATCCTTTTTAAGTGCTCAAACTTCTCATGCAGCTGGTAGAAGACAAACCCTCTGAGAATCACATTCAGCTCCTTTGGGCTGTACTAACCCTGCCTCAAGAACCCGGTCACACCTCCCACACAAATCCCCACCACAGGGACCAGTCTGACAGAATACAGCACCCAGTGCCAACCAAAAGCAGGGAACACACAATAAATTCAGCTCTGCCTGAGACCACATAGCAAACCAGAGGCAGCATGAGCCCTGGAGATGAGCACAGGGGATTTTGGCTCAGCCTGCAGCACTGCACAGGGGGTGGGGACATCACAGGGTCTTTTGCTCCTCACTAGTTCTGAGGATGGTCCATTTAATTCCTCTGCAGTCACAGCTGCTGCCTGAGGCCTCACACTGGGAACTCCATTGAACTCACTTTGGGGACTCCAGCCCAGCTGTCCCCTTTACTCTGCTGTCCAGTGAGCCTCAAGAGTGAAGTCTGACATGGATGCTCAACTAAACCTCCTGCCACTGCTTTTCACTCCCCAGAGAGCAGCCGTATTTCCATGTGGCACAGGACAGGAAAGACTAATTTCTGAGGCACCCAAACCAGTGATGTGTTTGTGCTTTGGCTGCTGAGGTTTCCTCAACAGCTGCATGTGCTTTCCAGGATTCATGCATTGCCCAGACCCAGATTCCCTGCTAGCTGTAGTTTGGGTTCCTTGCAGGTTTTCGGCACACCCACCTCTCTCTCCTTCTCCTTCAGCTCTGCCTCTGTCTCCTTGACTTTGTTAACAAACATTTGTCTCATTTCTTCCTCTTTCCTCTGGAGCTCACCCAAGAACTCCTTCCTTTTGGTCTCGTATGTTTCTTGGAGGCTGGGGAAGAAAGCAAATGAAATCCAGACTCTCTGGACACCGATGAGTTAGTGACGGGGAAATGCATGCCTGTCTCTGTTGTTTAAAGGCAAACAGGCAGGGAAGGGAACATCCAAATCAGCTGCAAAGTTCAAACCCAGTGCTGGTATTTTCCAGCCCAGCACTACAGATCTCACCTACAAACCTCCCATTTTTTGGGGCTGTCAGTATCAAACTCTCACTCTAAATTGATGCTAGATGTGAAGGCCACTCACCTGAAGGGCTGGCTATCTGGATCTGTGTCCTTGAAACCCATCTCCTCCAGTTTGCACCTCCGGTAGAGCTCGTAGTGGCGGGTGTGGGTCTGCTCCCGCAAATCCTCCATGTTGACCCGAATCAGCATTTCCCGCAGCTTCACAAAGTCACAGTGACTTTCATTCTCCACTAATAGAAGTGAAAGGACAAGTCAGCAAACTGCAGGTGTGGTGGGGAACAAGGGCACATATGATTGACTCCAGATACTTGCATCCTCAAGAGCCTGCTGCCCTGCTCAGGGCACAAAACAACCCCTTGGATGCAGGGATTCCTGTTGACCTTCCTACATGCTGGTAGGAATGGGAATTCAAAGGAAAGACAAAAGGCTGCAGGGGACACGCCTGCACCGCTTATCACAGGGCACCTGCAGGCAGAGGTGCTGGTGGAGGACAGAGCTGGACAGGTGCCAGGGTGTGCCTGGGCACACACGGGTAGGGGTTTGGGGTGGACTTGCAGCCCCTCACCTTGCACCACTCCCCACGGGTACTGCCGAGCTCGCACCAGCTTGTTCCCAACTTTCACCTCCTCTGTGCTGCCAACCACGGCAAAAGGCAGATGAGCCTGAAACAGAGCCAAGGGCAGGGACTCAGTGCATGGGGTAACCCCTCAGAGATCAGCCTGACCCTTAAATCCCTCTCACCCGGTCACAGGAGCTGCTTCCATTGAGTCCCCCCTTTGAACCTACCAATCTCTGATACTTGGAGGAATCTCTACTATGAACAGGGATATTACTACAGAGAGTGGTGTCAGGCCACGGCATAGCTTACCAGCAATGCTGCCTGGGCTGCACCAGCTGGAGAATATTGTAGGAACACCACGGTCATCACTACTCTCCTCTATCCCTTTGTCAGGCTGTTTCTGCATGCACCAGGAGCGGGGCACTCCCTGCCTTCCCAAAAGCACTGGCAGGGATATCCACAAACAGGCCTTGGCACAGCAGTGAGTGTGTGGGCACTGCAAGGGACATGTGCAGGATATAACATGTGCTTGCTGCTCTCCAAGTCTGCAAAGCATCAGGCAGAGAGGAAACAGAACACCCTCCTCAGGATTGCAGGGAAGGAGCCACAGAGTGGGTGCTTCAGTAGGGTGAGGCTGACAAAATCCTTCACATTTAAAAATAAATGGATCCAGAAGTGTGGAACTTGTAGAGAAGTGGCCAAATGTATTTCCATTGGAGGAAGGAAAGACAAAAAGAAAAGCCAAGCAAGCATGACTCCTGTTTTTCTCCCCAATACACACAGCTTGCAATTATTTAAGTAAGAGTGAATCCTCCAAATTTTTCATGATTTCAGCAAAAAAGAACTATTAAGTGAAAACATATCTAGTCGACCCAGAAACCAACTGGTGACTGAATTTTAAAAAAATGGCGGGGGGGAAGGGTGAAAGAAAAGACAAAGCATTTAATCAGAAACAGCTATGCAGGAAAATGTTCATTTTGATGAAAAAGCTTATTTTCATTTATAAAATTAACACGGAAACATTTCAGTTGTTTCTACTGCCATAGCTGCACTCTGATTTGGGAGACAGGAAGCTTGAAAGTGTTTTTGCATGTGCTTCAGACATGTCTGAATTTGATCTTTGAATTTCAAAAAAGACAAAATAGAGATTAACAATTTTTCTTCTTTACTTTAAATTGGGTTTTCTCTGGTCAGCCTCCTTAAGTCACAATGCCAATGTAAATCTTAACTGTCTCATTTTTATTCAAAGTTTCTTCTTCTACAAATGCAAAGTAGCCTAAGAACACACAGAATTAATTTTGAAGAAAGTGTTTTTCAAAAATTCAATAAATTCTAGAGCTAAATTTTTCCAGAGAGCCCCCAGACTAAACATGAGCCACATTTTAATTCATTCTGTATGCAACAGCTTTTGGTATCTGCGAGACTCACAGTTCGACTTTCCAATAGATTCAGTGTCTGGACATTCCCAATGAAACTTGCCCTTCAAATGCATTTTTGTGCAGCAATTTAATTTGTCACAACTTTTGGCAGCGATGGAACTGGCAGGATTACCCACATTCATCACAGAGTTGATCTCAGCCACTGCCTCGTCATCTGTGGGGAACTGATAGATCTGCACTCCATTGCTGACCAGCTCGCTCATGATCTTGATCTTGAACTTGTGCAGCTCACTCTTGGAGATGGTGTCTGCTTTGGCAATAATCGGGATGATGTTCACCTAGAGCAGAAGGGAGGAATAGGACAAACACCCAGGTGAGCAGCTGTGTCGAGCCCGGAGGTGACCTGGATCCTGCCCCACTGGCTGTTTTACATTTCCTAAAATCACCTCAGAGCTGTTTACACAGGAGCTGCAGCCTAGCACAGCTGAACACTAGAGGGAAGAGTTTTCCAGGACTTGGCTACAAGACTTCAGAACAACCAAACACCCTGCACTAAGTACACAAGGAGCAGATCAAAGCCCCTGCTCTCACCTATGTACTTCGTTACACACGTCGAGGGAGGCAGACACAATGTAGCCGTCACATCCAAGCCGTCGCCCATCCCCTCTGTGTGGATGCGACCTGGCTGCGCTGACAGGATGTTTTTTACAAGACAAGCACAAGGATGAAATGCTTCATTTGAGCTGATGTGAAGCCTTCCCATGCTCACGCAGAAAGAGCAGGGACTCCTCAGATGCTCTGACAGCAGCTGCTGATCCTCTCCAAGGACTCCCTCAGCCTCTTGGTGAGGATCACAACTTGGATGTGCTGCGCAGATTATATGGAGCACCTGGGAAAGGTGCAGGGTGCCATACAGCAGACAGATTTGTTTTCATGCTATTCTTTTTCAGCTTTGGTTTCACATCAGCCAGCAGTCGCTATACCCCACACAACTTCATCCACCTGGGCTTCAAAGCCACCCACAAGCTGCACAGTGGGGAGGTCTCCCTGTGCCCAGTACCTGCCCAGATCAAAAGTAAACAAGGGCCACATCCATCAGGAGCAATGGGGTTCACTATGGCCTCGTGCTTAAGAGAGCTACAGTGGGGCTGGATCTATCACAGGAACCTGTGCTAGATAATGCTGCAGTGCCCAGAAAAGCCAAGTGTGATACTGCAAACCACTGCCTAAACAAACAGCAGAACTCATCTGTCTGAACAGCAGCCAAATTCATAGCAATGAAACACCAGAATTTAGACAAATAAGGAGAAAGTCTGATTTGCCATCTAACATTTCCCAACAGTCAACGCTTTTTGACCTACAGAGCTGAAATTCATAGCAACCAGTTGGTCTCCAGGGGGTGTGCATTAAAATAAATGGCTTTGCCTTCCCAGCACAAGTTCTTTGCAGCTCAGTGTTTTTTCCATACTTCTTGGGTTCCCCCCGTGCCACCACTCCCCCTCCCCTGTCTCTGTTTAGTAGTTCAGTACTCACTAAACACAAGAGCATTTACTCACTCCAAATGAAAATAGTCTAAATTTGCTCATTGCAAATGTATCTGAGAGAATAAATTCCTCTTTTTCTCAGCCACTGACCTGGCCTTTTTTATCAAGAACCACAACACCCCACAGAACAAGGCCTGCTGCTCACTCCACTGCTCAGCAGGTCCATATCCTCATTACAAAGGTAAAAGGGCCACGACCACAGCTGGGTGTCTCCCTGACCTGCTAAGAGCTGAGGAGGCTTGGATTCACCATCTCCCACAGAAAAAAGGTCACCTCAGGGCTCACATCCCTTTTCAATTGGCCCAAGCAATTTCCCCCTCTTTTTCTAAGGGGCACCAGTTCAGCCCTGCTTACAGCAAGGCAGGAGGTGCAGAGCCTGGAGCAGCAGAGGAGACAGGCACTGTGGTCACCACTGTGGCCTCAGCACTACTCAAAGAAAGCGCAAACCAAGGCTGGTTCAAGTGCCCTCAATCAGATTTCTTGTATTTTGAAAAGGCAACTCAGTGAACACCTGCTGACACAGAGTTCACAACCCAAAGGGGTTTTACAAGTTGTGTTTCCAATAATCAATAGCCACATCAATACTGGGGAGGCATGGATATGGCATTTGGGTGTAGTCCTAAGTCTAGAACGGGTTCGTTCCTTCACAATACAGAGAAAGGATGGAATAATTTGAAAACAAGAAACCAATGAGACATGAGATGCTACTGAACTGCATGTCTAATCTTACTTCCCCACACCACCTTCCACACAGCCACCTCCATGCAAAGGCCAAGTCTGTGGCACAGAGATTAGTGACCGCTATATATCTAGCTAGAAAAGAAAAGTCACCTCTTCTCCTGAACAGGTTTTAAAACTCCAATAAAAGGAAGGAATGCCAGAACTACGTGAGGGTTCTCTGTCCACTCTTTTTACACAAATAATGTTGACCTTGGGTTGAAGGCAAAACCCTAGAGCAACATTCTTATACCTCATGGTGGAAGAGCAATGTTCTCTATTTAAAGATCTAGTAATAAAACCATGCAGTTGACTACTGGCATGTCACTCCACTGAATGTGACAGGGGTGCAGTGTCCCCTTGCCTGTCAGTCCATGTGCTGGAGGGCTTTGCTGGAGCTGAAATTACGACCAGAGGAAGTCTGTGCTTCAGACAGGACAGGGAATTCCCACGCACACACACAAAATGCACCTCCTTCTCAAGTCTTTCTGACCAGAGTTGCTTCTCATCTCCAAAAATAAAACTTACAAGAACTTGTCATTTGATACAAAATAATTTTGTGGATGCAATAAGACTGCAGGTGCTTCTGCCCTGTGCAATATAGCTGGATTTTTCCCCATCTCCAAACTGTTCCTGAATCCAAGTTGCAGTGAAGCCAACAGGCAAATCCTACTTTGGAAGCCAAAGAGCTGAGGCACAGGCTGCCTGAAGCATCCCCACCTGCCTGGGATGCGTCATCTCTCAGAGGGCAGGCAACTAGCCACAGCTCAAACAGCACATGCTGACTGAAAACCATCCAGGGACAAGCAGGGAGCTCCACGACACTCATGGCTGCACACACTGTGCCACCACTTCCCATGACAGGGCTGGGTTTTAAATCAATAAATCACCTTCTCATCTGATACAAATGCACTATTATTTATCTCCTCCTGTTCCCAGGTTAAACCCAGTGGGAAGCCTACACCTGTCAGGTCCTATGTGCTTCCCACTGGCAGCCAGCCAGCCAAATTCCATCTACCTACAACCACTTCTGAAGATACTTCTGCTTTCTGGCTGTAACTAAATACCCCAGACAGCAGCTGGCCATGAGCTCAGCCAAACAGATATTGTCTTACAGTACAATGGAATATTTTGTTTACAAAACAGCTTTACCCAGAAGGGATTTTGTAAACTTCACACTAAAAGCACGATTGGTTATTGAAATTGTCATAGAGAGTCAAAAGCCTACCCAAGACCACACATCAAGCCACTGTTGGGCTAAAGCAAAGCTGGAACTGAGCCAGGGTCCTATAAATTCCCTGTTAAACCAGTCCCAGAGGCTGAGCCAACAGAGCACAGAGCAAAGCATTGCCTCTGATGTACCTTCCATCTCCACAGGCTACATTCTTGAACTGTAAAACAAGGGCCACCAGCCACATAAAGCTCTCTAAGAGGAACAGCAGGTTCAGGTGTGCTCACACAGCAGCTGACATGAGTCAGTGCACATCACCTCCGCTCAGTAACCACTTCTGCTCCCGTCTGGAGAGGGCAGAACTGCCTGGGCTTTGCTGACACTCCACTTCACTCTGCCCACACACCAGCCCCCAGCACAAATGGTTGATTTGTACTGGGAAAGGGGCACTGCCATGCACAAACCCTCAGGGAGTGCCTGGAAAGCACCCTGATGTCCTGGGATGACACCGGTGCAGAAACTCAACATATATCCCTGATGCCCAGAAAATATCAATGAGCTCCACTTCTTTATTCATTTCCATGTGCTCACTTGTGTGAGGTCACCACAGCACGAAATCCAGGATATTCTCATGCTGTGGCAAGAAGGAGGATGAGAACAAAGGGATAAAATTACTCCAGAGAGGACTATTTAAGTGGAAGTTTGCAAATACAAAAAGTTTGCCCGCACACAAGTTTTCATCTGTGCACAAGTACAAAGGATTTATTTTGGTACTACCCAAGGACCACATTAAAGGCAACCACAGGGAGATGTGAAACGTAGGGAATGAGAAGGAAAGGAGAGAAATGCTTTGTGGGACCACCAGCACCAAGAGGAATCGTGCAAAAGCTTTCCTCCAAAAATATGCTGGCACTGTACCAAGAAACAGAAGTTTATTAAGGGAAAGTTTTTGGATTCCTGATGAAGTCAGTGTAACAGCTGCTACAGCTACAAACAGCCACTGCAATGGGAAGCCAGTGCCTGCTCTGGACTGGGGGCAAGGAAAAGCAGGCCATGAGCCCTAGGTGGTGAGGGCAAGCAGCAGGGACTGCATGACGGGCACACAACCCACCAGGAAAGTCCAACAGACCTGCAAGTGAACAACAGCCAGAGAAGAGAGTGCTCCCTCAGTGTAATCCAAGGGATCCCCAGGTCCTGCAGGGTCCCACCTGCCACGCCTGTCCCTCTGTAGGCTGATCAGCATCTGCCACATGAAAGGAACCACCCTGCTGCTAAAATACTGCTCTGAAAAACAGGAAATTATTGAGAAGAAAAGAAGAGATTCTGCCGCCACTAGTGACCTTTGAAGCCTCCTGCAGCTCCCTGGAAGCCAGCTGGAACACCCAAAACTATGTCAGAAACTTGCTCTGAGCTGCAGGAATATCAGCAAGTAGTTGGTTAGGTAACACCCTGCCCCGTAAGGCAGAACAGCTTATGCACAAAGAAACAACCCCAGTAGACCCTGTCATGACCCACTTTTAGGATTCCTATGACCTTGAGAATTCCTCACCATATCTACACTTTAAGATACTGTGATCTCCTATCCAGATCACCTGGCACTGCCAGCAGTGACAGCTCACACACTCCCTGTGCACCAGCACACACAGCCAACGCTTCTCCTCAGCCCTTGTCTCCTCAGCACTGACCACCCCTTTAGGACATCTACAGGGGTAGATGTCTCAGCCCCTCTGTCCCTGCTGACAGGTCAGGACAGCAAAGGGGACTCCACAGTTCAACTGCTGATGCTGGAAGGCATCCTCAGCTGCACACCCAATAGAGCTGCAGCTGACGGCTTTGATAAATATCAGCTAATCTGGCTAAGACTCTTACAGTAGAGGGACACTCCGGAATTACACAGCCAACTGGAAAACAGGTTTTTCCTGTCATTCTTCAAGAAAGTCAGTGAGAAAACAAACACAGGACCTCAGCAACCACCAGGCCAGACAAAGCTTTACCAGAGTCCTAAAAATGGCTCAGCTGCCATGCAAGAAGGAGGCCAGCACTTGCACAGAAGGAACAAAAGCTCCTACATGACAATCAGTAACAACAAAAGCATTCCAGAAAGATGGATCATAGTCTCCAACCCCTTACCTTGCTGTCCAGCTTCTTCATTGTCACCAGGTCCAAGGACTTGAGTGAGTGCCCAGTGGGGGTGATGAAGTAGAGGCAGACGTGAATCCTTGTGTCGTGGTAGTTGAAGAGAGACCGGCGGATTTTCAGCTCTTCTTGCAAATAGTTTTCAAACTGCGTATCAATGTACTCTACGATTGGCCTGTAACTAAAACCATCCCATTAGCAAACCAGCTACTGGAGAGCAAATCTAAACAGTTTAAAGGCTGAAGGAATTCTCCTAGACATTCCATGATATCACTTAAAAGCAGGTTATAAGACTCAAACAATTTAGCCTCACAACAGGAAAAGCATGTTGTTTACACGCAGACTTCATAATCCAAAGGTTGCTGGAGATTCTTGAGGCTGCACTCTCTAAGGACAGTGGAGCATGGATAGACAGATCTACTTCCCCAGATCAAACTTTGCCCAGATTTCAGGGCTGAGCCATCTGTCTGTAGCAATGTAACATGACCAAGGAGACACCTTGGAGTCCCAGAAAGCCTTTACCTGGGGCTTGAAAAAGATATCTGTGTAGTTAATTGAGACGTGTCCAGAAACACCAATCACTGCCAGAACAGATAATTCCTGACCCTGCTCTGAGGACAGCTGGTTAACAGCTCATGCTCCTGGAGGACAGCATTCTCTGCTGGAAAGACCTCCTGTGACCTCTCTTCTTGGCTGTTTACTCATTTCCCTCTACTCTTTGTCCCCAGAACCAGAGCCACCACAGGGAGCGACTCCTTCAGCAGAGACACAGGCACTTCCGCAGCACCGCAATGGGAACTGCAGGCAGTTGATGTCTAAGCATGAGGCATGCTCAGAAATACCAAGCAGATGGCACAAGACCTGCCTTTCGTCTTTATTTATCTGATCCCCAAATCCAACCGCATCCACAATGGTCAGCTTCAGGTGGACGTTGCTCTCCTGCAGGTCGTAGGTGCGCGGCCGCAAGCAAACCGTGCTCTCGTAGTGACTGGCTTCCTCCGTCTCAAACGTGGTGTTGAAGAGGGTGTTCATCAGCGTGGATTTCCCAATGCCAGTCTCACCTAGGGAGGACAAATCATCAGCTCACTGCAGCATAAATTTGCCACAGGTACTTTAAAGTACATTAATTAGAGAGCAGAACTAAAATACACTGTGGAAGGTCACCACTAATTGCTTTGTGAACGGACATGTAATTGTCACACAGGTGTCTGCCTTCTTGAAGGCCTCCCATGCTTAATGCAAACAACATAGAGAACTTGGGTCTCGTCTCCTAGTATCACACAAAACACATCAGCACAGCAAAGCACACTATTTTACTTTCCATGACCCCTGACTTTGCTTGGGATTCTGCACTAGAGAAGCTGTGGAGAGGACAATTTTAGTAGCCATTGAAGGACACCTGGGATGCATCACAAAAACCTCTATCCCAGAATATTTGGCTGACAAGCTGTTTGTGAGCCAGAAAGGCTTTGAACTGCTGTTCCTGGTAACTAAACAAGACTGATATTTTCCAGATTGGCCTAGAAGGGGCCCCATTTAAACTCCTTATTCACTACACACAGCTCTATTGGTCATGGGGATGAAGAGGCAAAATCCAAGGAAATCACCTTCTACTCTCTGCTCATTTCCCAGGAAGTCCATGCTGCTACCACTTCAGCAGAGACAGGCACCACTGAGGAGCCCTACAGCAGATACACTGGTGGGAGAGCAGGAGGGTGGGAAAGGTTCTGCTCCAAGGAGGTGCCATGCCTGCTGCCAAGGGCATTGGACTCTCTCCTTCCAGCACCTCAGGCTCTGCTCTTCACAGGAGAATAAACACCCCAGAGTGCGGCAGAGACACACACTGCTTCCTACCAGCTGTGGCTAAGAGTTGTGCAAGGAAACAAAGACAGCTGGTGCTCTAGATTAGTCTGAAAGCAGACGTATGGAGAACTCACTTCCTGATGTAAGCTACATTCTCCTGTTCAGTTGTGGGCACTTTTGGGAGTAGGACCTGGCAAACAGGGTGGGGCTTTTTCTCTCTCGTGCAAAATAAATTTTAAAAAAAGCTAAATGAGAGTGTAGGAATATTCATACTGGTAGCCCCAAGAATGACACTGATTAAAAACATATTGATCTCTGCTGCAATTACCCTTCTGCTAAGGAACAAGTCTGTGAATTTCAACTGTGATTTCAGCCATGCTTTTTACTTGTGTTGTGAATATGCAAAAATGACTTGGGTGTGGCACAGGCACCCTGTGTAATTTGTCAGGGTGTCACTGCACAGTCTATACAAAGCCATAGGAGCTGCTGTCTCTGGATGTATTTCTGCTGGTCTAGCAGATTACAATACTTCAGACCTCATACACCATACAAGAACCAGCCAAAGCAAATGGAATTGGTCTCTAGTACTCCAGCCAGCATCGCCTGCTAGATCCCACCAATACCAAAATAAAAAGCCAAGAATATAATGAGGTTATTTTAAAGTCAATAAGGAACACTCTCCCTCTCTTTGCAAGCACAGAGATGACCATGCTTCAAGCCCCTCTGACACCTGGGAAAGCACTGACCAGGCACAGCTCAGACACAAACTCCTTGTGCCCAGATTTGGGGTGCAGGCTTACACTCAGAAATGACCAAGTTATCACCAGCAGCTCTCACATAACCCATGGCGCATCTGACTGCATCTACCTAGACATCGTACCCAGCAAAAGCTGCTCATGCCAGCCACCCCAGTTTGCATATGGAAATACTTAACTTGCTATACACAGCCTTCCCGTAATCCTCCCTATTGCAAAGCTATTGCAGCAGAGATGATGAGCAATACCCCACTGATTACAGAAATTCTCCTGGTTTGACTCAATGTGTTTTTCAAGAGTTTGGCATTTCTGACTTGCTTAAATCACTGCCAAGGCTTGTGGCATAGCAGGACACTCAAGAAATCCTGGTCCCAACCTCCCCCCATGCCTGTTTGCAGGGGACTGTGCTCACCCACACAGAGGATGTTGAAGCTGAAGCCTTGTGTGACAGACTTGCTGACCAGCTGATCGGGGAGGCTGTCGAAGCCCACGTGGCCCCCCAGGGAAAGGTTCCTCTTCTCTTCATTCTGGCAGGGAGAAGAAGCCAGATTAGCAAACTGCACTGAGATGGCAAATCAGACTGATGAGAATAAGATCACTCACCCTCCTGGGCACTGCAGAGCCACCACACAAACCCCATCAGTGCCCTCAAGAGCTTGTGTTCTGGCACACCACAGCACAAACCCCCCAACAGCCATCAACAACAGGACAGAGGGTGTGAAATACTGATCTTCATGGGGAATTGGGAGAACTAAGCTAGGAGGTTCCAAAGAAAAGAAAACACCAGTGTGAGCTTCAACTACATGCAGCTGGGAGAGATTAGCAAAGGAAAACCCACCACAGTGTGTTTTAGCACTCATTTCTCCTTGACTTTTTAAATTTTATTTTCTTAATCCCTCCAGCAGTGAATTCAGCTTGACAGACTCTGCATTTTTCCCGGAGTACTTGTCTTTCCCCCTTTGCTATTGCCACAAGCAGCGAGGTTTGTTCACTCAGGCACTGGGAGTGCTGGTGGCACAGGCAGCGCAAGGAACCCTCTTGATTTACCATCTGTGACCACACAGTTTTCCACCGTTCCTCTGCTGTTCTTGTTCCTGCCTCCCCCTTGTGCACTTTGCTCTCCCTTCTGTCTCCTCCCTCCCCCAGAGAAGCTGATCACCTGTAGAGGCTTTGCTTAGGAACTAAGATGACAAAATCCGAGGAGACAGCAGCTCTATGACCCGTGCTATACAGAAAGGCAAAGCAGCTATAAAGTCCAGCAAAGAGGAGCTGACAGAAGGACAATTTCTCTTTCTAGTGGCTAAAACCAGGAAAGTTTGGAATTTCAACAGATGCACACCTCTCTGCACAACTAAGCAACGATGTCTGAACCCAGGGACCAGACCACCATCCCTGGAGTGTCTCAGGCACTCTTACTCACCTATGGAAAAGCAAGGAGACAGGACTTCAGAGCACGATTCATTCACCCTCATTATTTCTTTGGTAATTGATTGCTTTTCTTAATCACCAGCACACACAGAAGATGGGAATGGAACAAATGGCTGCCCTTGGTCTGGCTCTGGTTCTTCTGTCTGTTCCTGACAATTGGAACTGAATGTCCCAGCACTAAGACTGAGAGACAGGAGCATCCCTGAGAAGAGCCTAAGCTGCCTGTCAAACTTAAATGAAGTCAAGAGGAAAATAAATGATGTGATAAGCCTTGTGTATTGCTCTGTGCCTGTGCAGTAAGATTGCTAAACAAAACACAAACCTTTGTTCAACTGCATCTTGAGTCAAAGCCTCCTTTAGCTCTGCCTTTGGTAGAACAAATATTCTCAGCCTTGTAAAATAAACCATTTAAATCACAATAACAACTTGTGAACAGCTGAAACAGCTTCTATGCTGCACACATAAACCTTCTGGTTGTTCTGGTTAGCATTTTTTACCCACTTTCAGATGATTTTAGCCCAGTGCTCTCCCAAGGGGTTCCCTGGGCAAAAACACAATTGAATCATAGCTGGGCTCTTGTGATCCATCCTGTTTCATCCGATCAGGATCGATCACACTCACGAACTTAGCAGAAAGAGCAATCAGTTAAAGTTTCCACGTGTAACCGATGTCAGTAATCAAGGTTTTGAGATGGCCAGAGAGTTTAGGTGAACTAAAAATAAAAAGGGCCCCTAAAACAGAGAGATCTCCAAGTTTAACTTTCTTCCATTCACCTGTCAGCATAGGGAGATGCTGCAGCTCAGACCCCAGGACACAGGGTGTTTTAAAAGTGAGTATGTGCTGCTCCAGTCAGCCCAATGCTGAGCTATGGATCTTGCATGGGGTGGTACAACCGCACAGGGAAGGGGAACCTGGGACACGTGTGTGCTGGGAAAAGACTCAGAGTTGATTAGGTCTGGTTTTCCCCTTGAGGAAGAGGCTGTCACAAGGCGCAAGAAGCCACTGCAGGCATCAGTTGAGCTTGGGGAGCTTCCTCAGGCTCTCAGCCCAATCTCTCAGCCCCCACTTCTCCTCTTCCCCATGTCCCTCTGAGCCACCACTTTACAGAGCTTAAAATGCCAGTTCCCACCACTGCAACGCAGTGACAGCCAAACAAGCTGTTCCCACAGAAAGTCACCGAGTTTGACGGTTACACTTTGTGTCTTTTCATTTTAAATAATAAACAAAAACAAGCAGACAAAAACACAACCAGAAGCCTCGGATGACATTTTGGATAGGAAATAAATAAAGGCTGCGGAGGGCTACGATTAGGCTGAAAGTGCCTGAGGCTGGGAGGAGGTTTCCAGGCAACAGGCAGCACCACTGCTCGAGATTTTAAAATAGGCTCCAGCTCAGCAAGGCTGCATTGAGAACTCAGTCATGCCTTGGCCGCAGGAAGCCCAAATGCATCTGCACAGGGCTTTTTCTCTTCTTTTTTTGGCACTCAGTTGCTGTTCACTACAGGACAGGAATACACCTGCTCAGAACTGCTCACCATCTCTCAAAGCTGCTAAACCAATGAGCCAAACTTCAGTGGAATATTTTTTGCCAGTGACCTTGAAATGCAGTTTCCTTTACTTCTGTAAGTAGCAGAAATAATCTGGTTCAAGTTCAAGGCACTGCCAATACCAAAGCAGAAAACCATTTGCTGTGCTTGCAGTGCGTTCAGCTGTCATTCAGCTCCAAAAGGATTTTGCTGTGTTAGGAAAAACAATGGCAACAGCTGCTGAGAAGTAATAAGATTAGGAAAATAAAGAAAGGCGGAAAATAGTTTTCACAGTTTTATTCTTTCCCTCCAATCCATCGAGCTTGGAAACCTGACAGCCTTGTGAATACAACCACTACTTCTGCTCACTTGTGGAGTTTAGTGTATGAACCTGTGCTGGAGAGGAACCTGCCCACATCCTGATGAGCAACCCCAAATGACCAGCCCTTTTGGCCAGCTCCCACATACCAGGGTGGCTCAAGGACAGTTTGAAACAGTTCACCTGCTAGTAAAGACAAGGTCACACCCCAAACAGAATCCTTTCCAGCAGAAGCAGCTAGCCTGCCACACTCACCATAAATAATCAATCCAGAACACAAATGCTGCAATAAATGAGGGCAGCAGTAATGGAGCAATGTAGGGGGGTTTTGTTTGTGGTTTTGTTTGTTTTAAACAAAAGCTAAGGATTTCAGTAGAACTTTCTCCACACTTTGCACCAGCAATGAGACTGCCTTGCAGGATAGGAGCTTGGCAGATCATATGACAGAGCCAGATGGGATCAGCCACTGCAAGAGCCAGGCAGGAACACAGCCCTGCCCTTTCCAGTTGCACTGGTCCCTGCAACACTCCTACCCTCCACAGCACTCAGTGCGAACCAGTTCCCTCCATCTCACAGCCTGGAGAGACAAGTCTACTGCTTCTTACCACAGGCAGGGCCCCATCCTGGGGCTGCAAATAACCACAAGGCAGCCAACCTTTCCTGAAGCCCATTTCACCATTACACAACATGATAATTAAGAGTCTGCAATGGCTCCAGGTGGGAACTCTCACCTCAAATAGCCACTGCAGACCTGAACATCCCTTCTTGGGTCATTAATAACATCCTATGATGGGGCAGCTACCAGGGTTTTACTTGCAGACTCTGAACATGCTCTTCAAAAATTTCTGTGCCTTGAGCTGATCTTCAGGCTTGAAGCATAGAGCCAAGGGGATGAACCATATTTTGAATCTGGAATTTTGTGGTAAATGAAAGATTCATCATAAGGTCAGAGCAGAATTTATGTATTTTCAAATCCAAGATCCTTTAAAGATTTTCACAAATGTTCTGTCCAGGCAACAGGCACAGAAATGGCATCTGGGGGCATGCCCATAGGAACAACAGCCATTCCAGAGGGACATCAATCTTTAGCTCTGAATTGACAGCAACATCACAGAACCCTTTTCTTAGCATGCAGCAGAAAGACAGACACATCCTTGGTAGCATAGACGGACACATTTAGCTGAGCACCACAAGAACTGAAACAAAACCTCCAACCATAGTGCTTCAAATGCACTGTAATGCTTCAGGCATCCCAGCTCCTGGACATGGCCTGCTGGAGACCGAGGATGCATTTGGGATGCAAAATGGCACACCAGTCCATTCCTGTGGCCACACCAGCACAGAGCTGCCCAGGGAACCAAAAACTGTGCTTCAAACCCACATTGGCTTCCAAGGCCATCCCCAGCAGGGTCGCCCAGGCTGTGCCCTGCAGCAGGACCGCAGGGCTGGCAGGAAGATGGAGCAGTATTGCTGCGGGCAGTAGGCCACAGACCACATCCGCTGCAGATGATGTGTTATTTGGCTCTTTACTGCAAGTCAGTTAAGAAAAGGCAGCAGAGAAACACAATCAGAGAGACCAAATCCAGAGCCCCAGAAGAGGGTCAACACAGCATCACATACTAATTACGCTCTTCTTCGTAGACAGTGATTAAAGAAACCTGTGAGAAGTGCACAGGCTACAGCTTCAAACTGTGTGCCTATGATTCTTCAAAAAATAAAAACCCCATCACAGATTCTCTTCATGCTTCACCTCCAAATTAGCATCAGTTTCACTCTGCATCATTACATTTTTCAGCAGCTTGTTCCAGGAAAAGTGGTTTTATCGCTGCCTGCACAACCCAGGGGAATGTCAGCAGTGGGACCAGATCCATGTTCAGCTGCCGAGTGTTCCTTAGCTGAGGCTCCGGGTGCAGAGCAGAGCAGCTCACTGTTTTTAGATGTGCTTGCCTTGCTTTCACCAGGAACACTATAAACAGACTGGACCTTGTATAGAAAAGACCATTCTGATATCAGTTGGCTAAAAAAGATAAATATTTCTAGAAGTATCATCTTTCAATTAATCCCACAGCAAAATTCTCCTTAGTGACATATGCTTGTGTTTCCTGCTTGAAATTACTCTCAGGGGTTTTTTTCCCTGAATGACACAGGTGAAAGCATATGGGTAAACAGAAGCGTAATTGAATGCCACAATCAAAAACGGTGATACTTTTTTTTTTAAATGGTGATATTTATTTTTAAGAACCTGGCATGACAGGACTTGTAATGTAAACCCTGGGCCCTGCTACAGCAGGTTCATCGGTGTAAAAGCAACTGGTGAATAAAACCAAGAGGGAAAACCAAAAATCACATGGCTTAGCTGATAAACAGTGACAACTCCCAGACTTATATACTGAGGGACAGCAAAGAACTTTTCTGTGTCTGAGGTGCCCTTTCCCATTTCTACAGTCCAACAATTCATAAGTGATCACAATTTCCAAGGCCAAACAGCAAAGACCTACACAGAAGGAATTTTCCTTCCTCTGAAGGAAATTAAGTTTTCTCTCCTTTCTGTTACATGACTAGGGCTTACACTTGAGCAGCGACCTTCAACCCAAAGTTGTCTGCTGCTCCCAAATGTTCCCTCCAGTGCCTCTGCACCATCAATCCAGGATCTGTGGCCAGGCTGCAGCGCCCCACGTCAGCCCTACACAGGGAGAAGCTTGTGTCTTCCAAGAGTTCACAAGGCAGCTGTATTTCAGGTCCTTCTCTTCCCAGACTTTTCCCACTTACATTTTACACACATACTTAGAAAACGGCAAGAGGCAACAACACAACATTTGCATGGCACTTTTCCACAGCACTTCAATTCCCACTACTGAGGAACACTTTTGTTTCTAAATTCCTCAATCCTGGATGTCACCTTGACCTTACACCATAACAAATCTTCCAGTGCTTTGCAGCCTGGGTCCAGGTATTACCCGTGTCACACCGATGCCTTGCAGCAGGTCTGTGGCACTGTCTAGTCCCAGGGGAGCATCACTTTGCCCTGCAGGGCACACATGGACACAGAGTGCCAGGCACACAGCAAAGTGCAGAGCACACATAGATCCTCTCCCCTCCGATTTACAGTCAAATCAAAACAGAACAAGAAACCAGGGCTAGCAGACTGCAGGTCCCTGACCAGAGTGACTCAGAGAGCAGCAGGAGGAAGAGCAGCAAAGGCTCCCTAAGCCCTGCTCCGCACAGCTGCGATGCTGCTGGAAGAGCTCCTGCGTCAGGATGGACGCTGCTCTGAGGGGCTGGCCCGGCACCCGGCACAGCTGGGGACTGCTGCTGGGCACAAAACAATGACTTCACCCTCTTGATGCCCCATCCACAAACCACAACAGTGCACGCAACACAAAGATTAATACATGCACCAGTGGGGTTTGTAGGATGCTATTCCCTTGTCTCCTGCATGGAAAGGCATGGAATCAGGAAATCATTCCATCCTGATGCAGGGAGTCTCATTTTGCAACTGAGCAGAGAAAGGACTGAGTGATATTTGGCTGTTTATTCAATCCAAGCAGAGCAAACTGGTCCCAGGTACAGGCTCGTGTGCTGGCACCGCAGCAGCCGCACTGCCAGCCACAGGCACTGCCTGTCCCCTCTCAGGCTGGAAACTTCGGGCAGCAGTTCCACAAACCACGAAACAGAGAGGGCTGCTTCAGGGTCCAGCACATGTAGGTCCCTAGCCCAATCTCACAACCTCCCTCAAATGCCCACCACTGCAAGATTCCTTACAAAGGCACTTGTAGTTATCATCATTTCACAAGTACACTGAGTTATGGAGCAGTTGAGTACTTGCCTAGAGACCTTTGGGCAAACAGTGTCAGAAGCCAAATTCAGCTTCTTTGTTCAAGCTTGCACTCCCTGGGGCTTGGCCCAGCTTCTGGATCAATGCAGAAAAATTTGACAAATTACCTCTCTCAGGAGAACATCTCCATCTCTGAATGCTAGCTCAATAAATGCCACTTGACATTTGCAAAGCAACAGCAGTGAGTACAGACTTATGTTTCCATGAAGAAAATACCTCTTTTGCCTAGCTCAGAACTGAGGGGCAATTAACAGCAAGACAACACCTCATGTATGAAGAACATCTCTGTGGTGTGAGCAACATTCAAAACAGTCGCTAGCACATGTGAATGTTTTACCTGTCTTGTACTCACAGGCTAATGACTATTAGATGTATAACAGCATCAGTGAATGAGATTGCACTTGGCAGACTACTAAGCAGCAAGAGATGGTCCAAGAGAGGTAATGAGACCAGATTTGACAGTCAGAGGATTCCGTAAGTAACAGAGGGCTCAACAGAGGTGAAGTAGGCATGACCTTGTGGGTGTCTTCGGCACTGGAGACAAAATGAAGCTCACTCAGCTAGGGCTGGCCAGTGGAGCTCTCAGCACCTCTTAGGCTAAAATTGTCACATCTAAATGGCACCTAATCTCAAAAGAGATTTACAAAGTGCAAGCACACACTCAGTTCCGAAGGTTTTCAGTTAATCTTAAGCATGGGCTTAAAATTTCAGATCCCCATGATGGAGCACTTAACAACAGGCTGGGAAAAGAAGAAAGGAAGAAAAAACAAGCCCACAGAGAAAGTTTCAGATGTGGGGTTTCTGCTGATTTACCATTTGTCTTGCAATAGCAACAATACAAGATGAAGAGCTTCATCTTCTCTGCTGCCTCCTGCTCCTGTCCACTCTAGTGGTGGTACATGGTCAGGATGCTCAGGTCTCAGGACGCACCTGAGACCGTGAGCAGTTCTGCCTTCTATGCCTGTGCAGGGAGGGCAACAGTTGTTCTTCCCTGATGTAGCAACCCTAAAGAGCTGTAAAAGCTAACAGAGTGATGCCTACCACTGCTCCAGCAATGGCAGGACAGAGCCCCAAGTGCCTTCCCTTCCTTCTGTCTTCCAACACGCAGCACACGGGAGCACAGCCACGTCTGAGCCAGCTCTCCATGCGTGGGACACTGTGCCAGCCAGCCATCTTCAGTTGCTGCATGCTCACAATAAGCTCCCAGCCTACACTGGAGTCCCCCCAAAAAACCTCACACTAAACCAACACAATTCCCAGTTCTCCCCCCCTCCTCAAACCACTCTTCTAAGAATGCCAAGAATTTTCCCAGACACTCAAGCCTTTATTCATATCCCTCCTGGCTCCCAGCTGCACTCCAGGCAGGCGAAAACATCACTGAAGAAACCACAAGTGGAGTCGCCACCAAGACGTGCCAAATAAAAATTAAAGCTACTTTATACTTCGGAAGCAAGAAGGCTCAAGAGCTGAGGCTCTTGCCTTTAACTTTTGGACCCATTTTTAAGAGCTACTCACAAACTTTAAGACCAGCAAGTGACCAGTGAGTGCATTGTGAAGTGCAATGCTCAGCACCTATGGAAAACAAATATTTCAAAAAAATCACTTGTCCAGTGCCAACATCTCACAATGTCCCATGTACCCCAGCGCAGTCTCAGGGAACCAAAGGCTCTGCTGCACACCTGCAATATCCAGTGCTGAACACACACTGCAGCCTCCTCCCATAAGAAGGTGGACAGGGATTTAAGTGAGAAAGCCAAGCTCCTTTGAAGGGAGGAGCTCCTTAGGCAAGCTCCTTGATTGCTTTCCTGTATCCAAGGTACTCGTGCCAAAACGCGCTTGGATTCCTGCGGCACACCTTGTGCTGTATCCCAGCAACTAGCCAGATGCAGGGCACTCCCAGCAGCCAACCAGGAGCAGCGACTATGTTCCCCTTCTGCACCAGCCTGCTCCCTTCGACGCTTGTGAGCACACAGCTGAATTGACGGCATTGCCTTCACTTCAGCCCCAGCAGCCTTTCCTCCTTCAAAAAACCACAACAAACCACAGAACATAAAAATCCTATACACATCTGCAGAATCAAATAGCACTGGCTAAAACATCAGTTTTTGCTGATGCTCAGAGCCAAGTCTCAAGGGAAAGTAAAGCTCCTCATCTTCTTATACCACACGCATCCAAGATGATCCATTCACAACCTGTGAATGCAATGTCAGTTTTAATTTTCTGCAAACAAACTGACTGTTTCTGGCTTAAATTCCTCTCTTTTTTACACCACAAGCAAAATTCCCACATGCTTCCTTCTCTTAAGCTGATATTTAGCGATTTCCCTATAACATTTATAAAGCCTAATTAATTAACTGTGAGGTCTTTCTTAATCAAGAAAGGATTAAATGTGCATTTTGTCTCTATCACAAGTCCTGGATGAGACTTTACAATGGAGCAAAGCAGGCATTATATATACAGTGTTTTGCAAACATGAATGTTGCCTTTGAGAATAAGGAAGATTGGTTACAACAGAGAAAGCTATGGAACCAAAAATGAAAGACATTTCCTCCAAAATGACCTTAAAGGATGAGAAAGTTCAGCTTCTCGGCAGCGTGAGAATTCCATCCCCCATAAGCTATTCAAAACCAAGCAAAGTCCAAAACACAAATAGAACCTTTTAAACAGACTGAAAGAAAAAAACCTAAAATACAGATGAACAACACCTGACATTGCCCTAGTCAGTTTCTTTTAAAAATTATTTATTCAGAAGCTGCTGAGGCTTTTCATTTAATGGACTTCCCAATTACCCCTGTCAAGAGGCTAATCTAAGCACCTTATCCAGCACAGACCTTCCCCAAGTTCACCCAAGGCAGCAGATGCATTCCCAGCTTACACTCAGCTGCTCTGAACTGTGGAATCCCTTCCCTTTCCCAGCATCCTTCCATGAGGAAGAGGAGACACTTGGCAAACACAAGTGGCTGTGGGACAAAGCCAGGAGATAAACTGAGTGCCTACCCTTAAGGAGTGGAATGGAAAAAGTTTGGAGCAGTTTAAAAGAAGTGTTGAAGAAGGGAAAAAGGATCTGGATTGCCATCACACCAAACAAGCCATGCTGGATATCAGCCACCAAGATTATTTGCTTTAGTTACCCCTTAAAATAAACACGGCTAATTCCCACATACATTTCCAGAATTTATTGCCCAATTACAATAAATACTATTATCCAGTATATTTTTAGAGAAGGGAACAGAGTTATAATGGGAACCCAAGAGCTTTTGGTCACCGCTGTATGCTTTTTCCCCGTTTGCCTTATGCAACCATCCCACAGCACCTCCACAAACAGGTCTTCCAGCTACTGACCATGTCTTCTTGCAATAATGCCTCGAAGACACCAGAAAGAGAATATCCCACAATATACCACAGCAACTCAGCTCCTCTGAGGGCTAAACCAGAGTCATCATACTAATAAGCTGACTGCTATATATCCTATTAACACATGCCTCCAGAAAGCCTCCAAGTGTATTAGCACAGAATACCTTTAATCTGAAGAATCAAGGCAACGGAAAAAAGGAAAAGAAAACCTCTATTTGAAAAATACACATAGCAAAAAGATAAGCTGAAAGGACTATTTGTTCTGTATGAAAATACAGAATAAATCTACATCCAGAAATATGAGCTGGAAGCACCTTTGCTGCAGAAAAAGGGAAGGGGAACGTTGCTGGGAGGCCAGCTGCCAGCCTTCCTCAGGTAGCATTTTCCTGTGGCAGAGCTGAAAGCCATGACCAGCGTGGCTCAGGATGGAAAGCTGCTGCAAGCAGGGTCTGGACCAGAGACCTGGCAATGCCTCTCTGCCCTGAGCTGCCCCCACACTCCAGGCACCCCAGGAATGCACATACTGTTCAACACAGCAGGGACTATCTCCTCTCCCAGCAATAGACCTGAGGATTGCATGGGAGATCCTGGCAGGTGCGGGAAGGTTCCATCTTCCAGCATCACCACAAGCTCTGGGAACATGCTCCACAGCAGTCATAGCTGAAGGCATGCCTGTACAGTACTTTTCAGGCAGACATGAACCTAGCTGAGAAAAGGCGGAGGGCTGAGTCCTGCCAGAGTCTGGCCTTACAGCCAGAGCCAGCTGAAGCATGCTCTTTGCCTGTGGAGGACTTGATGCATTCCCCACATGTCTCCTTGCACACAAAATGCAGACTCATCACAGCATCTCATGCAATGGTGAGGTGAGGGTGGGAGAACCCCAACCCTCTGATGGAAATCCAGCCCAGACTCTCCACAGCTCCCTGTGACAGTCTGGTTTTGAGGTGGTGCAGCCAGAGAGGGCAAGAGCTCCGAGACAGGACGCTCCATGGGAACCTCGCTCAAGCTGTCTGACATCTCTGGAATTCCATGCACGTGGGAGACAGACACTTTTTGGTTTCACAAAGGAATCTGAACATCTAAAAGTGGTGCCTTCACAGCCCTGACCCCACGGGCCCTGGTCAGCCACAAGCCGAGAGCGGTAACTAGGGCTGTATCCAAGAATCCTGAGGTTCTCACTGACACCACCCTCCTCTCAAAGTCTCCCGTCACCCCATTTGGAGGATGATTCCCTGTCTGGGTTCACCTTCTGCATCCCAATGTCACAAGCTGGAGGTGAGCATGGCTGCTTATGCCAGAGAAGAGGCTCTGGAAGGAAAGCACATGGCTGGGACTGAGCAGCAGCAGCACTTTCAGGATTTTTTTTCTCACTTGAGCGGCTCTGGGAGAAGAGATGGACTCTCTTAGGCATCTGACACTTTTATGATTCACGAATACAAAGGCAATGCTTCAAGTATAAACCCAGAGCTCACTGCAGCTACCTAGATGCGGGGAAGGGGAGGAACAAGCAGATTCTGCATAAACACAAGGCCGACCTCAACAAAACAAGTACGGGACAGGACAATGTTATTTCCAAAGGCTGCACAAACAGGGCATCTGAAACAAACAGGACAGCTTCTCCCATCCACAGCCCGAACTGTGTCCAAAACACATTCTGAATAATCAAAACTAATCCCATAAACATGCCCTTACCCTACACAGGGAGGGTGAACCAGTGCACCCACGCCCTGAACATCTCCTTCAGTCCCATCACCTCCCAAATTCCTCCTCTTAATTGCACAACCAAGGAAAAGCCAAATCAGCATCATACCAGTTTCTTCCCCTCCCAAGCTCCAAGCCAAAGGAGCATGGGAAGGAAAGGGGATGAGCGTGACTGTTGCTCCTGCAGACAGAAAAACAGCCCAGTGCTGGGGCCCTTGGCTTGCACAGTGGTGCCTTGAGACGACAGGACTGGGGACAGTGGGGGCACTCAGAGGAGGGAGAGGGCTGTGCTCCTCCCCGCAGCTGCAGACAGCACTGGTATTCTGCCACAGAAGATAATATTTAGGGAGCTTTTGGTCTTCCAGCAACGCTGGGGACTGGCTGACAGCTGCCACCACAGCACAGATGACAAGCCCTGACACCGTGCCGGCCTCCTGAAAGGGAGTTATTCTTCAGGCTCTGATTTGTTTTGCTGATGCCAAGGGCACACACAGCCTCAGTCTCCACCAGCTCACGTCCTTCCACCCACTGCCTCAGCACTCACTGCAGTTATGAGTGGTTCAGAGCAGCTCTGGAGCTCCCATGCAGAACAACATGTTGCATCTCTGCTACAGGAGGAAGAGACACTCCGGATTTACCAGCAGTGACAGCACCACAGCAGGGAAGAGGAAAAAAAAAAAAACAAAAAAAATCTTCTTCTGGGCAACATTTGTACCCAGTGCATAAATTGAAAATAAGTGTTTAACTGCCATGGGCTGGGGTTGAGTTAATTGGTTCTGTGGCTGAGGCAGTCAGAGCTGGCTTCCTGTGTGAGGACAGGCAAAATTCCAGGGAAGAGATCTCAGGGCTCGGAGACACAACCACCAATTTGTTCCCTCCAGTGGAAGGCCATTTTCTGCATCATTCCTTCCCAAAAAAGCATACACTACAGGCAGAAGAGCTGGCCAGCACAGGGAGGGGAAGGACTGCTCCTGCTAGGTTGGCTTCCTGGTGCCTGCTACCAGCTTGGAGAAAAATCTGTCACTTGTGCTCTACACTGTATGGGGGATTGCTTGAGTTTTTCTAGGCAAAAGGTAAAATAACTGAACAGCAAAAACAGACAAGGAGATTTAATCCTGGAACTTCCAAATAGTGCAAACTGCCTGGGAAAGAAAAAGAGCAGAGGGAATGTCTGAATTCAAATCAACCCCGTTTTCCACTGAAACTGAGCCATGGAAAGGTTTTCCTTGAGAGTTTGTTTAGAAGAAAATGCGCCTGTGCTTAGGACGTGCAATGATAAGACTTCTGGTCATGGAACACGGACCTGTTCTCAGCTCACTCCTCAAGCCCATCTTTCACAGACTAAGGCATCACACTGGCCCCTCACAGGAAAGAGCGGGTTTAGGCTGTGCAGTCATTAAGTGAACCCTCAGCTTACAGAAAGCAGCAGCAACACATGAAGTTTATCACAACACAGGCAGTTATGGAAGGAACAGGCACCATCCAAAGGTTCCTCTCCTCCCACAGAGCTGGGAGCAGGTGACAAGAAGGCAGTGGTGTGTAAACAGGTAGCACTCACACACAGCTGTCAAACCCGCCAGATCCTCCCCAAGCTCAGCAACTAGCTGAGACAAAGTAAATCCCATTGTTTATTTTCAGCGAAGAAGTTGCTATTCAGCTTTCCTCTGTATAAAGTGGTGTTTTTTTGGCAAGATCTTCTAAGGGACATTAATTTATAGTAAAGCTGCCAGTACCAGCCTTGCTGTCAATCACTTACATGAAGAGAAATCTCAGGATTGCATGTGGACAGCCATCCCCAACCACAGCTCACACACTGCTGTGTACATGCGTCCAGTGCTCTCTGCCCTGGGCATCAGCGTTCACACATCCCTGTCCATGCAGGCAGTGGTGGTGTCCACATAGAGCAATCAGCCAAAAGTTAGCTTTTCACGTTAAACTCTTATCCCAGCCCAACCTTGAGGCTGAGGACACCTGCTTCTTCTCACAAGAACTATTCGGTTTGGAGGCCACTGGCTTTGCACCTCCATGTCAGGCCATGGGTTAGTGCAGATAGTTAAGCAACAACATTTTGTGAGGTCAATGAGTTTTATTTAAAAAGAGAGAAAGCAACAGATTTGGGAGAACAGAAGTCTTACAGTCTCGGTCTCACATCTCATCCCATTTACTCTCCTACGCATTTCCAGTCGCTTCTCTATCACTTTTTCTCCTTCCAGCTTTTCCAGCTCCTTCAGAGCTTCTGCATTTGCCTGCTGCATTTCAAGCAACTTCTGGTGCTTGGGCTTGGTGGTTGGGCTGTTTTCCACTCAACATCCCAACAGCCTTGCTAATACTGCTAGTGTCTGCTCCAGCACAGTCACCACATATGCTAACTCAGCACTGGCCAGCCCAGGCAATGGAGAAGCTCTGAGCTTTAATGACAAAATAAAAGCATTCCATAAACGAACCAAACTTTATCAGTTCTCCTTCCACCTGGTGGTGAGCAGCTCTGGGTCTCCTGCAGCCTGCAGCCCAAGACCTGAACACAGCTGTAGTGAGCCATGTTCTCAGAGCAGATCAGCAGAAAACTTAAGTCTCCAGCAGCTGAAGCAAATCTCTCACAACACTACAGCCGCAAAAACAAAGGCAGTGTTGAGCACCACTGGTGTGATCCCGCTGCCTCAGAGACAGCTTTCCACGGGCAAACTTCCTTTCATTTGCTTTTGTTGGTCATTTCCAACAGCAGCACTTGAAGGGAACTTTATTGTGCTGGAAACAGAGGCATTCTGGAGGACTGTACAAGGGAAGCGTGCATCTGAGGAGTTTTCAAAACACATTATCCAAACCTAAAGGTCACAACATTCCAGGATGTCAGTGTCAGCTGGACAGTTATAAATAGCTTCACCAATCTGAATAGCATGACCCATTGTGTATCAAAACCCTACTTCAGAGGTTTTTCCAACATTACTTCCTACTGCAAATACAAACAGCTGGTAAAAATAAGCTAATTTATCATCACCTTTGCTTGGCAGTAACAAGCTACTCCCACATGGACTTCATGCTCAGGAAGCTGAGGTACAGTGATATAAAATGGCAACAAGAAACCTGTAAGTGCTGCAGAAAGAACAACTCAGAACACCTGAATCATGAGGTTTCCATGATACTGCTGGAGGAGAACCAGCTGAGACACATGCTAGGGGTAAAGGAAACAGCAGCTGGGACAGACATCTGCCCCACATCACATGGAAACAAGATGTTGCTCTCCCACTCACCTCTGCCAGATCCATGGTTCCAGGCAAAAGGCAAACTGAGATCACCAGACCTACCATGCCTGCAGATCCCTATAAACTCATCCCAGCTCCCTGTACAAAGCAAGCAGATTTCTTCCTAATGGAGTTGGGTACTCAAGCCATGCTGGAGCCCAGCCATTTCCCTTTGGTGCCCAAATGAGAGCCAAGCAACTTCATGGGGTTTTTTTTCCCCTTTGTTTTTTTTTTAAATCAAAGTGACAGAGTACTGATGTAAGTACACCAAGCATTCAAGCACCCACACCAAAGAATGCAAATTAATTTAATTTTCTCCGGAACTAGGCAATATTTTACATTCCTGTAACACCTATGAAAACCTGCACAGGCAACAGCAGGCACACCAAATTAACATTAAAAGTGTTTTTATATGATACAAATGCAGAAAAGAACTGCAGTGAGAGAGTCTTGGTGTTTACATTCTCTGCCACTGTCTTTACCTTAATCTACTCCTCCCAGAGCCTAGAAACATTTGCTTTCTTAAATAAGAGCCCCAACTCAATTTTCCTTTATACAGGTTTTAAGTAAGTTACAGTCTTGCAAATTCATTCTTGAGCTGGAAACTTTCGGGCCAGGATTCAAAGAAATGAAACAGGGTTTGAGATTCTTGGCAAAAAGTAGCTTACAGGGAAAACAGTAGCAGGGACTTGTTTGTGCTCAAATGGCATGCCTATAATTCAGACAGCCACCACTGCTGTTCCCATTTATTTAGTAGTATTGCACCAGACTTTTTTGACTTTGGAGAGCTATGCTATTTAATGCGGTAAAAATGTTTTTAGCTCTGAGAGCGTACAAGACACAATACCAAGCTATTTAACGAGAACAGCCTACCAACAACAACAAAAAATTCAAGCTGTAGACAAAGAATAGTTTTGAGCCGACACAGATTTTAGCCAGATTGACTTCCAATAGCAGTTATACAACATGTGAGCTGCAGAGAGGCGGTGGTGCACAGGTCACGCTCCATATTTGCTGTACAGCATTCCTCATACATGGGCTCAGAGAGCAGCCAGCCTCAAGGACTTGCTTTACCCGTGTTTGAATCAGCGTGTCTCTCGCTGTATTATATACACACCGCTAAGTTACTGTTGCAGAGTGTTTGGATACCAGTGGTATGTAAACAATTCATATTTAGGAAGGTCTGACCCCATTTCTTGCAGCCCGTCTTTGCGGGGTGCTGCATGCCTGCAGATACACGGATCCCGGGTACCCTTTGTGAGCATCCTGGGCATCCCGGCAGGAGTCCCCGAGCATGGCGGTGCCGGTGCCGGTTCCAACACCAGAGAGGGCTCCGAGGCTCCCGGAGCCCTTCACCCGCCGTTCCCTCCGCCCACGGCGCGGGCAGGACCTTCCTGCAAGGACTTTCCTCGCACCCTCCACGGGCACCGGCATCGCCCTGCTTCCTCCCCAGCTCCCCCCGCCGCCGCCGGGGTCCCGGAGGGGACCGGCGGGGCAGAGGCCGCGCATCCCCTTTGGTGTCCTGTCCCCACCACCCACTGCGTTATTCCACCGCCTCCGAGTGACAAAGAAACCCCAAGCTGTGTGGTCGAGGAAAGGCGCGTACGAGAGCGGGGCGGTGCTCACCGAGAAACGCTCCAGGTCGGTGGCGGCCATGACCGAGACTGGCGCGGCTCCGGCGGCGGGAGCGCTGCTGTCGCTGCCCGCCGCGGGTGGATGCGGCTGAATGGATCCAATATGGCCACTTCCTGGAAACTCCCTCCGCCCGCCGCAGGCACCGCCCGCCCGCCGGACCGGGGGAACCGAGG
>VZRS01000325.1:146338-158680 GCA_013398055.1 Ifrita kowaldi | reverse complement strand
GCCACCGCACTGTCCCTGCACAGCCACGGCACAGTCCCTGCACAGCCACCGCAGGGTCACCGCACTGTCCCCGCACCGCCACTGCCCCCGCACGGCGGAGCCGCCCACCTCCCCCGGCCGCGCAGGGACCCGGGGCCATCCCTCTGCCCCTTGGTCCCTCTGCCCCTTGGTCCCTCTGTCCCTCGGTCCCTCTGTCCCTCTGTCCCTCGGTCCCTCCGCCTCCGGCGCGGCCGCTCCGGGCACAGCGCTGAGCCCGCCCCGCGTGTCAGGCACGGCAGCAGCGCAACTCCCCCGGCTCCGGGCAGGATTCCTGCTGCTGCTGCTGCTGCTCGCAGCGGCTCCGCATGGGAAATGAAGGAACCTGGAGCAGCCGCGTGTTGCTGAGTCCGGCTGCCCCGGGCTGCCCGGGACCCCAGGCCGGGCAGGTTCCCCGAGCTGGGGCTGCGGCTCTCCGGGGACATGAATTCTCCTCCTGTCACTGCCCGGGGCTCTGCAGCCACTTCACGGGTCCAGAGATGACTTTGAGCTGACTCGGCGGGGGACACAACGCCAGCTGGCTATGGAGGATGATTTTTAAGATGAATACCCACCTCGATGATAAATCCAATACATCAATACCGGGATATTTCAAAGGCTCTGCATTAAATTATGGCAATTTTTCTGCAAACAACTCCAACGAGACAGGAAGCAACCTGGATTCACCTGCCTTGGCCACCAGCAGGGCGATCATTGTGGGGCTGATCCTCGGTGCCTTTATTCTCTTTGCTATCATAGGAAATATCCTGGTAATTCTCTCAGTGGCTTGCAACAGACATTTAAGAATCCCTACGAACTATTTCATCATTAACCTGGCCATAGCAGACCTGCTGCTGAGTTTCACTGTCCTGCCGTTCTCTGCCACGCTGGAGGTGCTTGGCTACTGGGTTTTGGGGAGGATATTCTGTGACATCTGGGCAGCAGTGGACGTGCTGTGCTGCACAGCCTCGATTTTGAGTCTGTGTGCGATTTCCATAGACAGGTACATCGGGGTGCGTTACTCCCTGCAGTACCCCACGCTGGTCACGAGGAGAAGGGCAATTTTGGCTCTGCTGGGTGTCTGGGTCCTGTCCATGGTGATTTCCATCGGGCCTCTGCTGGGCTGGAAGGAGCCGGCCCCGCAGGACGACAGGGAGTGCCGGATCACCGAGGAGCCCTTCTATGCTCTCTTCTCCTCCCTGGGCTCCTTTTACATCCCTCTAATCGTCATCCTCGTGATGTACTGCCGGGTCTACATCGTGGCCAAAAGGACTACCAGGAACCTGGAAGCTGGGGTGATGAAAGAAATGTCCAACTCCAAGGAGCTGACCTTACGGATTCATTACAAGCACGAGGACACAATACACAACACCAAATCCAAGGGGCACAATCCCAGGAACTCCTTAGCTTTCAAACTTTTAAAATTCTCCAGGGAAAAGAAGGCGGCCAAGACGCTGGGAATCGTGGTTGGCATGTTTATCCTGTGCTGGCTCCCCTTCTTCATTGTCCTGCCACTGGGTGAGTTGGGAACCAGGGATTGCGAGGGCAGTGCTCGGGGTGGGGTTGTTGGATCCTACAGGAATATCATGGAAAGAGATCAGGTGGATGAGAAGGAGATCCTGTCGGGAGAGCTGCAGTGAGCAGATGAAAGGAAGGGAATGAAAGGAAAGGAACTCCTGATGTGCAAAGAGTCACACTGGAACTTTGGGAAGTGTGCAGGTGCACAAAGCTGCTCATCCAGAGTCCTCAAGGCCTGTGTCACCCCAGGGGACAATATCTCCAGGGTTCATATCTTCAATCCCCCTTTATGATATTCATTTCAATTGAATTAGGTGATTTTTAATTAGAAACATTGCCATAGGATGCTCTACCCCAAATCCTAGGAAAGACCAGAGAGCTGCAGCACTGCAGTGTTGGGGCTTCAGGTCACTGCCCCAGGTTTGGGATATAACACTGTAGGATTTTGGCATTAACTGGAAATGAACGTAGTTAATTGTGAGGGGCAAAACTCCCCTGAGCCTTGGGAGGCTGAGTAAGTTCTAGTTCTGAGTTCAAACGTTACTGAACAAATCCCTAAAGCAAAGACACGGAGATCCCACAGCTCCCCACAGGAAGGTGCTCATTGGTGTCAGTAGGTCTCAGTTCAGGCGTTTTGGACACTGCCATGGGAGCTTTTGGCAGCCACTTCAGTCACTTTCAACTTTAAAATATTGCTGAAGCATTGACTAGCCTTAGCACATTGCTCAGTGTCCCCAAAGCCGTGTGAAATGTGCTTGGATTGTTTTTAGTATCAGCACTACCTCTGAAGGGGAGTATCTCAAGATATTCAATTGTTGAGCTCTCAGAAATATCTGTCCAAAATTCATTTCTCTGAGACAATCTGGCAGCCTAATTATGGAAAGAGGTGGATAAAGAAAAGGGAGAAAAAGCCTTTATTAATGTTCTGCATTTGTGTTTACTTAGTTACCCAACCAAAACATTTCTGATTGAGTGGTAAGCGAATATTTTTAGAGATTGTTGAAGAAAACTAAACTGAGTTCAGCAGCCTGGTCCTGGTGAAGTGTTATAAAACTATAATTTCTGTGTAATATCATTTAGAGTAGAATCTTTACTGCTTCAGCTGCTGCAGGGCAAATTTGTCATCTCTAACTTATTATATTGAATTTTAAAACCTTTATGACTCAGGACTTGCATAAAACTCATGTTAAGGATGTGAAAAATTCCAAACAGAAGGAGAACCGTGAGTAAAGTACTCTTTGGCTACTGAAGTTTGAGTCCCTGTGCTGGCTCTTAAAGAAAGTTTATAACATAGAGCAAGTAAAAATACCCAGCTGTGGATAGAAATACATTTCCACCACATGTAGCAGCACTAGATTTGTTGCCAGTAGGTCATGATCCCTTGATAAAGCAGAGTCCCTCCTTGATTTTGAATTATTGAAGGGAAAATGCAGCTGTGAACACAGCAGCTCATGTGTTTGGGTGGCAGGAGCCAGGGACTGACACCCTCACCCAGCACAGATGTGGAGCGGCCCAGCAAAAACACGGGCACGGGGCAGGAGCAAAGGGAGACATGAACCAGTTTCCTGGAAAAGTGTCAGTTTCCCTTTGAGAAGTTATTTCAAAGCTCCTGGGCTCTCTGGGAGGTTTAGTGAGTGGCTGTTCAACCACCTGAGGGAGAATTTCTTGCTTGCCAGGATATGATTTTTTCTCCTGCATAAATTGTGCCGAGGCAGCAGTGGGTGCCAGGCTGGAGCCTCCAGCACAGCACAGGGGCTGGCACAGGGCCTGGGGGCCCAACCCCGTGCTGGGGGACAATCCCAGTGCTGGGGACCCCAGCCCAGCCCAGCCCAGAGCTGTGACCCCAACACCCCCCCTGGCGTGGGGGCACTTGGCACCCCAGAGCCGAGGGCAGGAAGAGCTGCAGGGGTGAGCTCTTGGCAGTGCCCCAGGACTGCTGGAATCCTGCTCCTGTCAGAAACCCTCTGGCTAAAAAAGGGGGTAGAAAGGGGGGTAGAAAGGGTATCCATAGCATCCCATACAATATCCAAATGCATTTCCACAGTAGGTATTTTCCCTTTGTTTTGCTGACTAGGCATAGGCTGGGTTTATTCCTTGTGCCTGATTTTTTTTTTTTAATTTAAGATCCAGCACTGTCCATCTCCCTGGATTTTTATCTCTGTGTATCAATGTAGAGTCAATTAAGGATGTCAGGCATGACTCAAGCATTGCTCACAAGGACAGGTGGGAAAAGTCCTTTTCCTGATGTGCACAGTGCAGCTGTTCTCAACTGCAGCACAGGGGAAAGAATTCCTAAGGAGCTGTGAGCTGCACTCCTCATACCAGGAATCTTTTCCTTTGTGTCTTGAAGACATAAAATTCAGTGAAATGCTATTAAAGCCCCTGTAAAGAGCACCCAGTGGTCTGAAATTGATTTCTGGGATAGGCAAACTGTAGAATCCAAAAGGTGCTGGTGTTTTCCAAGCTCTCCATTGGTTCCTGGGCTGCCCAGCTGAGACACCTCCCATTCCTGCCAGGACAGGCTTCTTCCTCAGCTTCTCCTCCTCACACCTTCTGTTTGCCCCAGTAACCCAAATCACACCCTCACATCTGCATCGTTGCTATTTATATTTCTGTTTCTCTGCTCCCTGTTTCCCTCAGTAATTCCGTGACTCTGCAGGAGGGTGTTGGCAGAGCAGCTCTGGATTTCTGGGGATCCAACCACAAAACGTTTGCCAAGCTGGTAAATTTTATCTCTGCAGCACCACAGCCCCAGGTCTGAACAAATCTACTTCGATGTAGCAGAGTTTCCTTGGTATTCTCAGCAATTCCATGAGCTTCCCAGGCAAAATTGTTCTTCTTCCAGCCTGGCATTTCAATTTATTGCACAGCTCCCTGTTTGCTATTCCAGCCGCAGGGTTACTCCATCAGGTGGCAGCTATGCCCTGGGAACAGCTGTGGTGCTGAAAGCAGGCAGATTGCTTGGAAAAATGAAAAGAAGTTATATCAATGTTTCCAGAGCGTTTTTCAAGCAAAAATCCCAAGGAAAGCTCTGTATCCAGTGCAGACTGGAATTCCAGCCCTGACACCACAGACGCAGAGCAGCATTAAATCCTCAGCATCTGGAATTACCCCAGTCAGTTCTGGAGCACTGAGCTGTGCTGTCTTCAGCACCTGGGGATGCAGAACTGGCAGTGAGGAGAATCACAGGAGAAATTCAGGTGTTGGATATTCTTTCCAGACAGCAGTGGAGCCGCAGAACATCCTGGCTGCACACATTTGTAAAAGCTCCCTGGCTGTGCAAAGTCATCCTGCCACTCAAAATTATTTGTGATTCAACATAAAAAATAAACTAAAGACATTTGTGTCTTTGAGACAACTTCTTGGGCCATTAATTCAGTGACTCAGCTTTGAGGAGTAAATATCTTGGTTTTTTAAAATAAATGTTTCTTTTCATCCCTTTCATACAAATTCTTCCTTAGGCAGCAGGATTACATTAAATATTCATTGCTGATAAATGATGAGTGAAAGAGATTCTCTTTATTTAAAGGCCAGAGTCCTGCAGAACTAAGGTAACACTCATTAAAACTCCCTCCTTCAAACAATGCAGGAACCAATTTTATGCCAATACCTTTGTTTAAAAAGTGAATGCAAAATGAAGGATGGTATAAGGAGAGGTTTAGTGTCACTGCTGTAAATTGAGATATCAGAGCAGCCTTCCCAGTCTTCTCCCAGACGTTCCCAGGGGGAAAACTCACCAGGCACTTAACCAGGGCACTTCCCCAGCCTGCTGCATAATTCCAGTGGAGATCAGAGCAGTATTCACTGCTCAGTTCGGAGCCTGATTTTCCCTGCTCCCACAAATCCTGGAGTACATCCACTGAAGAGAAACAAAACTCTTGGAACTTAACTGGCAGTGGGAGCAGGTCCCAAGAGCCCCAGGATAAAGACACACCTGGTGGGACTGTCATTATGGATTAAGCTTCTGAAACCTCTCTATAAAATAATAAAAAATAACATAAAATATTCTGCACGCTGTAGGTCAGCCAACACAAAATCATTCTTAAAATAAAATGTTATTTAAGTACAGAATGTAGATTTATGTTCCATCAGGCCAGCCTCTGAGAATACCAAATTAGGCCCCTTGGTTTCCATGGGAAACACTTCCAGGCTTTAGGTCTGGTGCTGGCAGTGCCACTGGGCTCTGCTCTCTGCAAGGCTTTAGGCCTGGCTTATCTTCACTTCATTTGCCTCCTCTTCCCCTGCCTGGCCAGTCCAGCTCTTTGGAAGTGATGACCTCGAGTTAATAATTGTAAAGAATTCAGATAAATTAATGAGATGTGGCAATCTAGCAGGTCAATCCTTGTGCAAAGTTCAGTTGACAGGAGACAGCAGGAACTGGACAATTAAACATCCTGAGGGCATTCACTGAGCAGCACAGAGTGTTTTGGCACGTGGGGAGCACCAGATTATTTTGGGATGATTCATTTTCCTACAGAAATAGCCTCCCTTAAGCCCTGGTTTGAGCCTTTGCTTTGCAAAGGGTATCAGTTACCAGCCACTTACTGACTCCTGGGGTTTAGAACAAACGTGTTATCAGAGTGGGGGAAACTGCACAAATTCCTGGGTAATTCCTCTGTAGGCTTTGGATTTGTTTGTCAGAGGGACAAGGGGAAATCCTACAGTGGACACTGTTACAGAACCAAATACACAAAGCAATGCAGAAAATTATACAAAGAAATCAACCAGTGCTGACTCTTCAGCCCCAGGGACGGCAGCAGCTCCTGCATCCAGCAGCCAGAGAGATCCAAAGAAAAAAAATTCAGGACTGAGCCACTGGGCAGTGAGAGGGAATCTCAAAGGCAGGAGAGAAGGGAGAATTTCAGAGGAAAGGCTGATTTTAGCAGGGCACTTGGACACGAGGTCCTTACGCCAGAGGGGTTTGCAAACACTTGGGAAGCTGCTCAGGTTGGTGCCGTGGGGACAGCACTGAGCAAAGTCACACAAATACAGGCGGTCCTAAAGCACCGAGGCCAGAGCTCAGGGTCTGAGGTGCTTTGGGTGAAATACTGCCAGGAACAAAGAGCCAGGAGGTTTTTCCTGTCTTTACTAAAACATTCATGCATGACCCACGGCAAGACTTAGAGCTGTTCTGATGGGCTTCCAGGTGAGCCCTAGAAACCAGAGAGCAATAACCATCCATCTCTGAGGGACAAGAGAGAAAATCTACCCTGGAAATTCAGCCAGTACCTCTGTAACGGCGTTCAATCCCTGCTGGAGCTATTTCCTACCAGCCATGGCCAAGACAGGTTGGCTCAGCTGTCAGGCAGGAGCAAGGAGGAGAGAAAACACCAGAGCATGTTCAGTAATTGCAGATATCTAAGTACAATAAATGAAATGTCAGCAGACTCAGATTAGCTTTTCTAGACCCCCTTAATCAGCTAATCCTTTGCAAAACAAGGATGATCTTGGCTCCTGCGCTGTCTAGTCAGGAGCTGCTGGAGCCTGTAGCTCTTCTGGATTAAATAATAACAACAATAATGCTGTGTCTCTGTCCCTATGCACTGTCAGCTTGAGAGACTGAACAAGATTCTGACCAAAACTGATCTTGGTTTTATCACATTTGTGTGAGGGCAGCACAGTTTGAACACAGGTGAGCTCTCTCAGTGGTGTAAGTCACAAAGCTGATCTGGGCTGGCAGGTGGTGTCCAAGGCACTCATTCTGTGATTAAATACAAGGCACTGTCCCTTCAGAAATCAAATGTAGCTGCTGTGCCTTGCAACTGCTTGTAATGCAAGGAGGTGTAGCAGCTCTGGGCCTTAGGAAAAGATCTGATCCCTGTCTGTACTCCTTTAAGCCCTGGTTTTATTTTGGCCACTCCAGATAAGTTTCTATTTTTGTAGCCTTTCAAAAGCTCTCAAATTTGAGTCATTGTGAATGAAGTTCATGCTGTTCTCGTAGCAGTGATTTGTTCATCTGAAATATGAGGCAGTTGCTGTAGGTTGTTGTGCCTGGGACATAAATGCCTCACAACCAGGACACTCTGGAGCTCTGAGCAGCCTGGGACAGTGGAAGGTGTCCCTGCCTATGGCAGGGGGTGGCACTAGATGAGCATTAAGGTCCCTTTAAACCAAAGCATTCCATGATTCCATGATATTCATAATGTACCTGTCACTACACTGGACAATGCCAACTGCAACCCCATCAGATTTGTGTGCTACCCATGGTTACTTATTGTTTATCCAGTTTTCCTTTCATTTTCCTTGTTGAATTTTATTCTGCTTATTTTGGATGCTCTCCCTATTTCTCAAGATCTTTTTTCACTGTTTTCCAGCTGTTTTCCCTGTTATCCTAACCCTCTTCTGCAGCAGCCCTGCAGTGCCTCCCAGTTTGACCAACCCTTAATTTTATAACCACCCTCTCCACTTCATCATCTACTGTTTGTAAACATCTACTGTTTGGAGGTTTTTTCCTATATTAAATAAGTCCAGGGGAATGTAAACAAACACTGGATGCTGGAGGGGAAGAAATCAGGAGCTTTAGAAATCCAATTAGCTCTAAAACCTTGGCACGTTGGCTTGGCTGAGCCCGTGGTGAGAAGGGCTGCAGAAAGCTTAAACAAAAGGCAACCACATCCTTTCAGCACATTCTAAACTCACAACAGCTCTGCTCAGGGGCAGATTATTGCTCCTGCAGGGAGGATTTTCCTGGCTGTGCACACAGTGGATGGAACTCAGCCATCAGCAGCTTCCAGGAGTTGTGGCTCCTGCAGGAATCACAGCGGGAGCACGGAGGTTCCCAGCCTGGAAAGTCTCGTGCTGGTCACAGCACAAATCTGATCAATCACTTTTCCCAGGGAAAAGTTCCATCATAAAGCAGATTCCTTGCCCAGCAACGCTCATTTCTGCACAAGATGACTCCTGGGAGACAGATGGAGCTGGGGGTTGATGCTGGTGAAGTTCCCAGTTTTCCCTGTCTCAGAACTCAGCTGTTACCATTTGGTGTTTTGCAATGCTCTCCCTCACCAGAGCGGTTTTCATAACCTTGGAATTTCTCTTGAAAAGCTCAGATTTAACTCCAGTCAGGATGGCTCCAATCTGCACCAAAATGGGTTGAAAGAAGACTGGCCCTTGGATTGCCTTCCACGGGTGCCTTTACCCAACTCTGAACTTTCAATCAATAATTACCAATTCTCTATTTGTATTTCATGGTGTGCAAACAAGAAGGGTTTGAAACACTTCATTTTCGACCTGTTATCAATAGAGAGCAGGAGTTTTACATTTAGTGGCTCTTTAATCTTCACACAATGACAAAGCCATGCAGTGGATCTCCAGTTTCCCATCTGGAATTTCCACTGGCACACAGAAAAGCCCTTACGTGACTCTGTTGTACCATTGTATTGCAATAAATCCAGATGTTGGACTTGTTCCAGGAAACTGGAAAAGAACTCAACACACTCCCCGCTAGGTGTGTTTTCATCTAAGCAAAACTGGATTTGGATGATTACGAAATGCAATTCCTTTGTAAGGTACAGAAAAGAGCACCTACTCCTCCCCAGTTATTATCTAATCTAAGTATCAAATTCTGAGCAGAGCTGATCATTCCGTGAGTAATTTATTACACTTAATTGATATCAAACCCACAATGCATTATAAANGTTGTCCTTAAATCCAGGGAATTCACAGTACTCCTCCCCAGTTATTATCTAATCTAAGTATCAAATTCTGAGCAGAGCTGATCATTCCGTGAGTAATTTATTACACTTAATTGATATCAAACCCACAATGCATTATAAATGAATGTTTAATTAAAAGCTCCTTCAGTGAAGAGTTTTCCTTCATTAAGAGTACAATGATTAAGCCATTCCAGAAGATTTTCCTGCTGCCCACCTTGATATTTTAAGGACTCTTCCCACGTCCACTAAAGTCCTTATAAGCCTTTACTGACTCCTGGTCAGTGGAGTAAGGGCTGACTCCTGACTCCAGTGGACTCTAAATTTTAATGTCCCAGTGGCGTTCTGCCCCCATGTTTTGCAGAATATGTGAGGAGAATTAACGTGGCAAATTGTTTCCCACAGTGTTCCCTAATTGCCTTGAGGAGACTTGACTCTCTCTGTAACAAAGCATTCATTATAAAGAACCAGTCAGACCCTAAATGAAATTAGTTCTTCCTAAAGAAAAATACTTCTTAATTCCTTTCTATGACATTTGCTCTTGCTCGGTGTATCTCCAAGCTCAACAGCTCCATCAAGCCTGGGGACTGTGGGCAAAAAACTGATCAGGTTGATTTTCTGAATTATTTCCTGTTCTCCATTTGTGCTGTGCGAGAACCTCACTGGTGTCAGTGGTGCAGTGAGAGGGAGGATTGTGGTGCTGTGACTAATAAATCACAGAGTTAGTGCTGAGAAATAAAAGAGAGCAGACAATACACATCCCCTTGGAGCGAGGCTGCTCAATGTGGAACACCAGGAGAGCAATCACTTGGAGTAGGGAAATCCCTCTGGCCACCCCACCGTGAATAAATCACTGAGGAGAGAACCACAGGCAAATTTTCCAGGCATTTTGAAGAGCAATTTAAATCAGCACAGGGCAATATTTAATCTCTTTATCAGACTGCAGTGATTGAAGATTAGAGCAGGAAATATCAGTCTGGCATTCAGAGTGTGTCCAGGAGGCTTTGCTTTAGCATTTTATCGAGGTATCAAAACAGCCCACGCTTGTTTGCTCCGGACAGGTTAAAATCTGGGATCTGGAGCCGCAGGACCGCTCCTGCAGGGAGCAGCAGCCCGGTGCTGGCCCCACACACGCTGTGCTGGCTGTGCTGGCACCCCAGAGCTGTTACCCAGGAGCAGAGGAAGTGCTCTTGCATAGTTTTGAGGCCCCAGGCACGACCTCTGCGTTGCTGTGAGATGGGAACGGTGCCCAGAATCACATCCCGCCCCTCCACGGCATCCTGACAGCCACCACTGACTCAGCTGCTTTCACAGCCCAGCAAATCCAAACCCACTCCTGAGGAAAAGCCAGGCTGGAGTGTCACCTTCCATTTGAAAAACTCGCCAAATCTAACTCCAGTTCTTGTCAGAGGAACTCTCTCCTGAGTCCCTTGGTTACTTGAGCCAGACACAGAGGTGTTTTCCCAGATGGATAACTGATCCAGCTCAATGCCTGCTTGCCATAAAAATCTCATACATTCTTTTCTCCAGCCTCATTTGCTGAATTTAGCTGATCAATTACCACTAAAAGCACAGGAAGTGGATTCCCCAGTGTGAGCTTTTCATTTGGGCAGCCTCGTCAGGGAAATTGTTTGGTTGTGAAAGGAAGGGGAAGTACTCCCAAAATAACCTCTTGGTTTGGGTTACCATTTTTATGAATGCCTGAGATAAGGGAAGTTCCAAAATTAACTTCAGGTTTCAGGAGGTTTGTACTGTCTCAATAATCTGGATAAATGGAGGGGTGTCCAGCAGCTGCCAGAGGATGCATTAGAAGCTATAAGGTGCGCCTGGAAATGCTCTTTCTGAGGGGCCTGGGAACATTTTTATTCAAAATTACCTTTGAAAGCTCTTTAAAGAAGACACAGCCTTATTCCTTGTGTGCCTCATGCAACAGCCTGGACAAGGGAGGTTTGTCTGTCCCTGGGATCAGGAGATATTCCTGCACCAGGCATGGACCTATAAACACAAGGAATGCTTCTTATTTTTTCATCCTTCATCAATCATGTGCTCCTTTAACTTTCAGATGGGAAACATTTCCTTATTAGCTTTAAAAATAACATTTTAGTACCAAAAAGCCAACACCGAAAGCAACATGCATAAAGGAGTTTTAAAACACAGATCCTAAGAGTGATCTGATGAACGTGCTCCCCTCCTAAAGGCAGACAAACCCCTTATCTCAGATATTCTCTGCTTGTTTCCCCTGGACAGGATCCCTGTTTTCAGCTCTGAAGCCCCCTGAAACGATCTTCAAGGTGATTTTTTGGCTTGGCTACTTCAACAGCTGCTTGAATCCCATCATCTACCCCTGCTCCAGCAAAGAGTTCAAGAGGGCTTTTATCCAGATCCTGAGGTGCCAGTGCCACCGTCGCAAGCAGCTGGGCTGGTGGCCCTACAGCTACAGAAACTGGAACCGCTGCTCCTTCGAACACGCCAGGAGAGATTCCCTGGAAGACAGCGGGAGCTTCCTGAGCGGCAGCCAGAGGACTTTATCCTCGGCATCCCCCAGCCCCGGCTACGTGAGCAGGATCAGCCACCCGCAGCTGGAGCTGTGCGCGCTGCAGGAGTGCAGGAGCTGCAGCTCGCTGCTGGGCCCGGCCCGGGAGGGCGGCGGGCAGCAGGGGCAGTGCCGGTTCTTCACCTTCCAGCTGCCGCCCGAGCGCAACGGGCACGGCCCTGCCGCGGCCCGGGGCTCTGCGGATGAGCCCGCGGGAGCGCCCTGAGCGGCGGCGCTGCCTGGAGGGCGAGCTCCTCGCTGAAATGAGCGGATCCCCAGCGCTCCGTGCCCTCTGGGCGCTGCCCTGCCTCCCGCCGGCACGGGGGAAGCGATGGACCCGTGCGCGGTTCCTCGGGAGAGCTCGGGAAGGGAGCAGGAGGAACAGGCAGCTTCACGGCACAGCAGTGCCCAAGAGCAGGGACTGCCCGTATTCCCAGTTAATTCCCAGAGAAACTACTGAAGCGTGAGCAGAGGGCAGGGAAGGTGCCGCACACAGCCAGGGAAGGGCACAAGGGATTGCTCAGCGGTGTGGGAGAGCTGTGGGACAGCCAGACACCTGTACGGAGAGAGGGGGGCAAATGGGGTGGGGAGTGCCCGGCTGTGCCAGGGTGGGGAGGGATGGAT
>VZRS01000325.1:56210-141409 GCA_013398055.1 Ifrita kowaldi | reverse complement strand
CTGAGCTCGGCAATTCCCTGACTCACGGGAGCAGCGTCCCGGCCTCGTGTCCCTGCACGGGGTATGGAATCACGGGGAAGTTGCCGCCCCCCACGAGAGATCCGAGTTTTCCTTAGGGATGTCAAGAGCGCTTTGAAGCACTTTAAAGATTTATAGAGGTGGTTAGAAGAAATTAAATAATTGAGTACATTTAGAGGTGTATATATATGAAAGGGGAGGGGGCAGAACAGGGCCCAGCAGTGGCACCAGAGGAACGGGCAGGGGCTGATCCCAGGAATTCCCCTTGCACAGGAGGCAGAACTCCTGCCCTGGGCAGTGCCCAGCTCGGGACAGAGCCCAGAGAGGCTGTGAAGTCTCCTCCCTGGAGATTTCCCAGAGCTGTCTGGACACATCCTGTGCCCTCTTTGGGAAGGCAGGAGGTGGGACCACTGTGGTCCCTTCCAGCCTCACCCATCCTGGGATTCTGGGATTTGTTTGCTGACAAGTCTTTTAAATGATGATTATTGAGTGTCACTCCTTTCTCATTTCCACAACCCTCTCCCAGGAGCCCAGCATGGAAGAATTTAAAGATGCAAGTCCACCTGACAAGTTACTGAATCACCTGAAGCTGTCAGATCAGAAGTGTCCGGGGCCTGGCCCCAGCGATGCCCAGCACCCCCAGAGCCTTGGAAGTGGCTGTGCCCCATGCCCAGGCCAGGATCCCACAGAGGAGTGTTTCCATGACTGTCACGACTCCTTTGAGGCCAAAGGACCTGTGCTGGATGATGAAGGGAATGTTGAGGATGAAGGGAGTAGCTCGAGGAAGCAGACAGAGCTAGATGAAGAATACTTGCTAGAACTAGAGAAAGATATGCCAGAGGAGGAGAAACAGGTAATACACAGCACCAGTGTTGGGTGTGAGATGATCTGTGTGCAGTCAGTGTTTGGAATGGGCTGGGGCTGACACAGCAAGGGACCTCTAAAGCCCTCTGTGTCTGGTGTTACTGTTCTGAATTCCCTCCTTTAGGTAACAAGCGTTTGTGGCTTTCCTTGCTGCTCCTAATCCTCACATTCCAGTGCAGATTTTGTGTGCCTTGAGCAGTGAGTGAGGTGGCTGTGACTCAGAGACTACAGGGAACAAAACTCTCCCTGTTCCCTGTTGCTTACTGGCTGTGCATCCATTGTTTTCCCTTGAGTGCCTGCAAGGTGCTTCTCCAAAACTCAGCAGATTCCAGGATAGTTTTCCTGAAAGGTTGGCTTAGGGAATCCAGCCAGCTGGGATTCAGTTTGAATAGATCCCTATGGATTATTTGGGCTTTAATCAAACACATTAAATGTGTGGGATTGTTGTGCTTTCAGTGCTGTCACATTGGACAAACTCATCCTGCAGCAGGGAGGAGAAAAATGCAGTTTTTCATCTATAGAACAGATCTTTGTGTTAATGTGGAAGTTCCTTGAGGTGGGGAAGCAGTACTGGGGAAGGACAACATGGGATACAGTCTCCTTGAAGTAGGAATGAGACTGAAAGTAATTCTGGTCTCTGCTGGACCTGGTGGGAATCCCTTTGGATCTCTGTGTCTCAGTTTTGACTCCAAATGGGCAGAATGATGCTGCCAGTTGTAATTTAATAATGGAAAAGAGAGGGGTGGGAATGTCAGAGGTGTTCTGGTGCATCCTTCAGAGGATTTTAGTCCAAGCCCCTGCCCAGAGCCAGGGAGGTCTCTGGCACAGCCCCTCTGGCTCCCTGTGCTGCTGTTTACCTGCACTGGAAACTTTTGTCCTGTATTTAATTAGAACTTCCTTTATTGCAGGGGCCTCCCTCTGGGAAGTCCATGTCTTGTTGTTGTAGGAGGGAGTTTGTTTGATTTGGGGTTTTTTGCAGTGGGAGACACACCAAAACAGAGCATTCTCCAAATGCACATCTCAGGTGCTGAGCAGAGGGTAAAAATCACCTTCCTTGACCTCCTCACACACAAAACCCATCTCACTGCCCTTGGGTTTTTTCCAGTTTGAGTGAACAGTCCCTTTTTTCTGCTTGTGTTTATTCCTGTACAATAAGGAGCACTGTCATCATGAGTCACCCTGGGGCTGCTGTACCAGCCTGGGACTTGAGAGCTTCCGAGAAAAACTGCTCAAGACTGGGGGGAAATTGTTCTAGAGCTAAACTCAGAAAAGAGCAGCAAAGCCTGGCAATTGACTGTGTTAATTTTCGTGCTGTTCTTGGTTTGGGTGTATTTTTAGATAATCATCTCATTTTGCACATGGATCTTTGCCTGCTGTCAAATGACCAAAATAATTGGGAATGCTGAATCTTGGCACTCAGCTTTGTGGAACTTCACTGGAAGGGGCTATGGGAGTGCAAAACAACAACTGCTTCAAACTGGGAAGGTTTCCTTAGAGAAAGGCTGGAGGCAGCTGCAGCTCTCACCTTGCTGCAGGTTTGTTTCCAGTGGTGTTGAGCAGTTCTGCCCTTCAGAGTGGTTTGTGATTTCATCTACCCAAACTGGGCAATTCTGCCTCTCACCAGCACCACAAGTATTGGATCAGCACTTCTTTGTTTACATTCCATGGAGAGATTTCTAAATAGTGCAGGCTTTCAAGTGTAGGTTTTTCTCCAGCAAAACATTGCTGGTATCTCATACAAGCAGAGCTGCAGAACTCTGAATGCAGTGCAGAATTAGGAGCTCAGGCAGTTGTGGGAGCCACTGGAGTGGCCCATTCCATGATCATTCCATGATCTCACCCTGAACAGGTCATTCTTCAATTGCTGTTCCAACTCTCCTCCTTGTACTTGCTATTGATGGCCACGAAATTTATTTTTAAAAGTGAAACATTCTGGATATTCTGATGATAGAAGATTCTGTTAAATGCTGCAGCTTTTAAGGAAAAGTCCTGTAGTCCCAGTCTGAAAACAGTGCTGTGCATTCATTTACCCAGAGCTTTGCAAACACTTCAAGCCTCCTTCCAATGACTCAAAAGGGGTGTTTTTGAGAAGGGAAACGTGCTTTTTTATTTATTTTTTTACTACAGCAAATGAGACAGAAACACTCAGAAGTGTTTTGTGGCTGCTGAGGTGGGGAGCAGCCTCTGAGCAGCCCTTGCAGGGTTATTGTGAGCCCCTCGTGCCCTGTGCTGGCACATCTCAGTGGAGCACTGAGGGCAGTGATTCTCAGCGAAATCAAGCTGTATTTTTAGATCCAGGGCAGTGCTGGTAGAAGCAGACATCAAACAGCAGCCTGGTGCTGGCACCTGGGGAGGTGGATTTGATTTGGCTGCTTGTCTAAATCACAAAAACTCCCCAGGCGCTGGTGCTGCAGCACCGACCATAAACTGTGGGCTCGGGGCACGAGGAGAGCTGGGTGTGAGCCCTGCTGCAGTGGGATTTGTGGAGCTACACCTTCACAGTTTGGGGTTTTTGTAGCCACAGCCCATTGTTGTGTTCAGCAGCTGTAATAAATGGGCTCTGTGCAGTGATGTTCTCCAACAATGGGCTGTAGGAAAAGTCTCTCATTTATTGTGGAGATGCAAAGGCAGATTCTGGTCCTGGCTCTGGGTATTTCTGGGCAGATTCCAGCAGCTCAGAGTAGAAACACTCACCTGTGCAGAGGCTGCTGCAGAGCTCAGAGGGAAGGAGCCAGTGAGTGGTTGTGTATTTTCTCTAATTACATTTCAAGAGCCCCATACAGTGAGATTTCTAATGTTAAGCAGCAGGAATTCCTTCCAGGGACACAGCAGGGATACCCTAAGAAATCTTCTCTGCACAGAGAAGCAAAATAAGAACCTGAAGGGATATTAAGACACAAACCTGTAAGAAGTGTTCTTAAAAACAGAGCCTGCTTCCTTTCCTGGGCTTGCAGCTCTGAGCTTTTTAAGGACTGAAATTCACTTTTGCAGGCTTTGGTTGTTGTTCCACAAGGCTGCTGCTGCTGCCTCAGCAGAGGCACTGAGCAGCAAATTGCTTTTGATGCATTCCAAGCAGATTTTTCTGGCTGGCTGTCAGTGACAGTGATGGCTTTGACATGGGGCTGCTCTGCAGAATTAATCCGAGGACACCCAGCAGCTGTTGCAGGGTCATTGTTCAGCCTGCCCCAGCCCTCCTCTGGGGGACACCCTTTAATGAGGGCTTTATCCAGTGCACAACTCACAGTCCCTCAGCTCCTCCATCGTGGCAGATGCTGCCCTGTTCTGTGTAAGGACTTCAGCACCTGGCCTGGGGAGCTCGAATTTTGGCTGTGGAACCCCGTGTTCTGTAAGACACCAGAATAAATATCCAATATTCCTCCTGAGCAGCTCCTTCTCTGGGCTTTCCATGTGCCCTGGACCTCCAGCTGGCTGGAATCACAGTTCCTGTTCTGACAGCAGGAAATGTGTCAGCAAGACAAGCAAGAGGAGATTCTTGAGGAGTGTCTTGTGAGCAACTCTGTAGGAATGAGGTGGAACTGATTTTGAGAAATAGGATTTTGAGTGATACCTGAGATTCTTCCTGGGCTAAACAGTAAAATTTCCTTTTTTTAAACACCCCTGTTTTCTAGGCTCTAGGATATATTAGAGAACATTGGCTTAGTGAAGACATTTCCTTTAAGCTGCCCCCTCCTCACCCTTTCTTTCCTCCCTGTGCCTTTGGGTTGATCCCATTGTTTTCCATAAAGGGAAGCTTCTGTATAGAGTAGAACATCCTGTTACATATTTGGAGTTAAAGCTTGGAGCATTTGAGCAGTAGATTTGTATCTGCTGGAGTCATTCATTGCAAGAGCTGGTGAGAAGAACTCGAATAAAAGCTGGAATTATAATCTCCCTGTGTGATTTATAATTCTTTGAGTTTTAAACAAACAAAAGTCTTTTGCTGGATGGCAATTTAATAGGAAGAGGGGAAAAGTCTCCCTTCATGTCCCTTTGGGCGCTGCTGTCTGGTTTGAGTCTTGTGTTCAGTTGTGGCAGAGGCTGCTCCTGTCAGATCGAGGCCTTTCCCACTTGTGCTGATGGATTTGGGGTCAGCTCCACGTTCCCTGCCCGGGGCTGTTGCCTCTGGAGCAGGAAGGATGAATGGCACTGTTGTCACTCAGGAAGAGGCACATTTAGGCTGGGCTTAACTGGAGCTGTCAGGGAGGGCTGTGACCTCCTTCCCTGCATCTGCAAGTGCTGCTTCCAATTTTGTGGAATTTGGTTATTTGGCACTAGAAAGAGTAAAGTTCTTTTCCATGGAATCCCAGGGAGCAGGGACAGGCCAGGTCTATCCCTGCCATTGCCCTGGAACCTCCCAAGTGCAGCTCTGGCACTTCTCAAGATTTAAAAAAGGGGTTTGGGGGTGGCTCCAACCTTAAACTGAAATGCAAATCCTTGGATGCAGGATAGAGCAGTAGCTTCCCAAAACTGCAGGGGGTAGCAGACAACTGCCAATGAACGACTGAGAAGTGGGATTGGAAGCTGAAAAATGTATTCCTGATCTGTTTGAATTCCTGTTTCTGTGCACCCTCTGAACTCCAGGAATTTTGGATTCCCTGGTTGTGGTGACCTTCCCAAGGGGCTGTGAGGGGTAGGTTCACTGTAAATAGAATTTCTCCAGAACTGGAGCCAGGAACAGTTCCCAGCAAAGGGAAGTCGAGGGATCAATCCAAGCACAGGAGCAGCCAGAGGAAATGTTGTGGGAAGTGTCACAAACTGAGGGTGTTGTTCCTTCAGCTCCCACTGGCTGCTCAAGGATTTCGCTTCCAGCACTTTCATTGTGTTGCTCACTTCCCAAGGAAACAGGGGGATTGTGTAGGTTGCTGTCTCCTCTAATAGCAGAGTAATGCTTTTATTACTATAAAATTACATTTAATATATAATTAAAATTTATATATTTTATTCTATTTTATATCATGCTTTTCTTGTTAACCCTGAGTGTTTTGGCAGAGCAGCTGAGGGCAGGGGCTGTGTGTGATTTAGGTTTGTACTTTATTGTCACAAGGCCAAACTGTCCCTTGTCATGACTTGAGATCATCTCCAGCACCCCTGGCTTTGCCAGGCAGGTTTGGGTTAAATACTGATTTTTTTCTGAGTCTGGGATTGGAATTCAGTATGCAAATCTAAACATTTCTAATCAGATCCTGTAAGAATCATCACCAGTTACATGCAGTCATTTCTTCTGAACTTCAAAAAATATTTCAACCACATCAGAATCAGTGCCTGCCATGGAATTTGTCATCTTTGCGTTATGAAAATTTGCAAAAAAACCCCAAACCTTCAGATTTTGCTGCCATTGAAGAGCAGAAAATCCCAAACTGGGGAGTTGTGGCTGCCCCCAGTGCGGTGTGTGAGCAGCCCCAGGGCACGGAGCAGGCCAGGATGGCTTTTCCTGGGCACGGCATTCCAGGATTCAGGCTGACCTAATTCCTGGGAGGGAGGGAAGGAGGGAAGGAAGGAAGGAGGGAAGGAGGGAAGGAGGGAAGGAAGGAAGGAAGGAAGGAAGGAAGGAAGGGCAGCTGCCCTGCAGCCACCGAAGCCGTGTCCTGGCCCTGCCTGCTGGGGACACGGAGGGACATTGTGCAAATCCCTGCACGAGTCACTTGGGATTTTCCCCTCTGGACTGCTCGGTCCCGGGGAGCTGCTGCCCATGGAGCTGGAATTCCCCGTCCTCAGGGCAGGGTTGTCTCTTCTCAGTGCTGGAGTGCTCTGGGGTTTCTCCCTGGATTTGAGCTGGAAATTCAGCCCTAAGAGTTGCCTTTCCTCTGTTCCGTGTTAGGAATTTCTGTTGCAGGAATGTCTGGCTGGAGGAATAAATAATGTATTTATCTCACACACAGCCGGCTTTGCAGGGCAGTGCCTTCAGCGTGTGAGGGGCTCATCCATTTTTCATGCTGTTACATTTTGTGGAAAAGACAGAGGAATTGGCTTTTATGTGTTGCTTCTTGGTCAGTCGTACCTGAAATGCAAACCCATCAATGTGCAGGAGGTCCCCTGCAGACTTCAGCTTTTTAAAAACACTTTGGACTCTCAGTTTGGAAGTGAAACCCATAAACCAGGGATATGTTGGAAATGCAGGTTTTGAACCATTGCTGCTTTGCAGGGAGCTGAATAAATTTCAAAATCATACACAGAGCTCTTGAAAGTGCTGCTTTGTTGTTTTTCCTTTTTTAATATAAAGCTTTTTCTTCTGAAGGTTCCTTGCTGCAAATCACTTTTTGTATTAGTATTTAATGCATCATTAGGGTAAACATGTAATATTTTTTAATAATTTTGATAAAATGAAACAAAATGTTGATAATGCAGGTCAAACTTTTCATCCAGCATCCCTTGACTTCAGAGTTTCTGCCTGAGGACTGGTGTGAGCATGCTGGAGTTGTGTTCATAATAAAAATCCTTTCATTCTTGTGGAGCTGTAACTGAACCCTGTGCAGCAGAGAATCAGCTCGTGGCACTGAAAGGCCACTTCTAAATAGGTCATGAGCAATGAAGTCAGTGGGGTTTGTGTTTCAGGCAGCCCTTCCCTCACTGAGGGCTGGCTGTGGAGATCTTTCCAGCAGCATCCTCCTCTCAGGCCTGCTCTGTGCTGACATGGGGCTGCTTTGTTCAGTGCCACGAAATGTTGGGATCATTTTCACTCTCTGTGCACTGCAGTTGATTTCAAAATGCCTTTTTTGTGGGGTGCAGGCAGGAATTTCTGTCTGATCCCTCAAAAATTGAGGTGTAGCAGTTCCACATGCCTTGTGCTGAACAGCAGAGTCCTGCATTACACAGGGAATTTGGGATTTTCATGCAGCCTGAAGTGTGTAATTTGTATGTTCATGTTTAGAAAGCACCAGCTGAGTCCCTTGGGGTGTTGTGGAAGGACTTGGGAGGGTTTGTCAGCCCACCCTGAGCAAAGGCACTTCCTGAATAATTGGACATGGTTTGTCTGCCCTGTGTTTTGTGGGGTTTCCTTAACGTGTGAGGAGTAATGGGTATTAGAAAAGCTGTTTAGTAGGCAATGGGAATAGATTTGATGGTCTGGGCATGTATCAAAGGGGTCAGATGAGATTTTTCTCTGGAATTTTGTGTCATGGCTCAGTGTCCTTCCACTGAACCTGATCTGTTCTCAAAGTGGTGCCAATGGTCAGGTGAACCAATTCCCAAAGCCAATAAAAGCAGGAGGAAGAACCTGTGATTTTGAAGTGTTTGTCAGCTCCTTGGCATAGCTGGGAGCTGCTGCAGTGCTCCACACACTGTACTATATTTAGCTGTTTCCAAGGAGATGTTCTGTGTGATATTGATAATTGCATTAATCCTTGATTCACACAATCTGCAGGAAAGGAAACTGCTCCTTTTCCTACTGTCGGCTTTTTAATTGCTCAGTGATCTGTCATTTACAGACACCTCCATTGAAGCCCTTTGTGTGCTGGGAGAAAAACCAGTGGTCCAACAATGGTTTTTGTAGCACAGAACGACTCCTGAGCTCTGTGATGTTCCTGCCTTTCCCTGTTTTGTTTCAGGAATGTCTGCACTGTCAGGAGGTTGAAGGGATGGCTCGGTGACATCCTGAGTTTTCTGTGTCACAGGCTGAGAGCCTGAGCGTGGCCTCCCCTTGTGCCAAGATGTTCATGGTTGAAAACACAGCTCTGCTCACATGTGCAGTTCTCACTGGACAAAGAACCTGGTTTGGGGGTTCACTCACTCTGCCTGAGGAATCTTTCAGGGCAGAGATCTTTGTCACCCTGGACCTTTTCCTTGTGCATCTCTGAATGTAACTGGAATTGCTGAGGCGGAATTATTTCAAGCACAACTTTTGAGACTTTACATTTCAAATATATTCTGCATAGTTGACCTGCAGTGAGTGAATTAAATGGAATTGGAAAGGAGAAGCAAACAGCCAGCTAAAAGCTGATGTACTGGTTTAAAGCATGGAATTCTCCATGGATGCTCTCCCTGCATCCTGGTGTCTGTGAAGTGGAGCTTTTTAATTGCCTTCCTGTTACACTCCAGTGTTTCATGGATATATAAAGGACTTCGTGTCACAGGGGCTACAAGCAGATCTTGGTAGAGTTAAAACTGTTCATGTTTTATTCTGCTTCCCTTCCATACTTTATTTGGAACTGCAGCTGACCTAGTTGTTCATTTCAGTGAAATACTCTGAGACATTGTCTTTTCTTTTGTAGAAAAGAAGAAAGGAGAGCACGGGGCTGAAGGAGAAAGGAAATGAGCACTTCAAGAAAGGAGGTGGGTTGATCAGCTTTGAACACCGTGTGGATGCTAGAGAATCTCAGAATAGTACTGAGCCTCGTGGTGCTGCTGAGGAAACCCTGAGGAGGATCTCACACTGCCCTTGTTGAATTTTATCACCCCTTTCATTTTTCATCCAGCTCTAGAGAAGAGACAGAGATATCAGACCTCCTTTAGAGTTGTTTAAATCCCAAAGATTTGGATACTAAAGCGGGATTCCCATGAAAGCTGAGTGCTTACATACAAAATCATGGATTTTGGACTGCTTTCCAAGTGTCAGGGTTTCTTTTACTGATCAAAAAAGGCTTCCCCAGGCTCTGAGTTGGGCTGATGGTTGTGCTTAGAATTGATGCAGGACCTGGGGCTCTGTAGCTGCCTTATACCTTTGTACATTGGTTTTAATGAGTAAACAGAAGGGGGGAAGTGGTTTTGACACCTGCCTTTGATTTAATCTGCTGGTGGGTGGAGGATGCCCAGAGAAAGCAGGAAATGCAGGTTCCTGCTTCCCTCAGTCACCAGGACACAGCCAAGGAACCTGTGTGCCCTGAGGAGCAGGCAGAGGCTGGAGGTGCCTCGTTGTGTCCCAAGGGAACACAGTCCTGGGAATGCTCTCCAGCTCTGGAAGGCATCAGAGAGGGCAGGAGGGAACTGCTCAGCCCAGGAGAGCCACAGGCCTGGAGTGTTGGCTGGAGTCTCATCCCTGGCCTCTCCTTGACAAGCTCTGTGACATTTAAGTCAGTCACTGAGGATGGTGTGGCCATAAAACCTCCCTGCAGCTGCTCTGAGCAGGTACAGGGCAGTGACAGGTCAGGGACACACTTCATGCAAAGGGATTCCACCTCTGCTCAAATAGAAGGAAACTATTTCAGGGATGAGAATTACATCCACATCCTGCTGCACTTGTTGCATTCAGCTCAGGAGTATATTTCTGCTTTTACAAGCAGAATTAAGTCAATTTTAAAATAATCAATTGTATTTATGTACTTAATAATGTTCTTTGAGAGCAGCTACTGATTCTGGTGTAATATCACCAGATATTGAGAAATGTTTCCAAAGGAACCTCAGCCATGGGGTTCAATGATTTGAAATAAATGGTTTGGTTTGGGTTTCTCCTGTTGCTCTGCAGACTATGGAGAGGCAGAAGACTCCTACACCAAGGCTCTGCAGATTTGCCCAGCCTGCTTCCAGAAGGACAGGGCTGTTCTGTTCTCAAACAGAGCTGCTGCAAAAATGAAACAGGTGAGTGCTGGTTTTATTCTGTGTCACACTGGATTGAGGCTGGGACAAATGCAATTACAAAGTGAACAGAGCCCTCCAGGACCGTGGAGTCCAAGCTGTGCCCAATCCCAACCTTGTCCCCAGCCCAGAGCACTGAGTGCCACCTCCAGCCCTTCCTTGGGCACCTCCAGGGATGGGGACATGAAGAAATATGACTTCAATCTAAGAAAACTGTTTTGTGTTCTAGGACAAGACAGAGGCTGCCCTGAGTGACTGCACCAAAGGTACTTTTTTCTCTCTGTGCTGCCCTTGTGCCAGATTTTTATACACAAATTGTGCCATTTAGTGCCTTTACTGCAGAGCTGTAATTTTGGGCATAAAGGTCTTTAAAGAATTGAACAGAAAACACCTGATTTGTATTACTTATTCTGTAAAATGTCTGTCAAACCTTTCCTGTCTGCAGTAATTCACTTTCTATTCTCTCATGCCATAAGGCTGCAGTTCGTGCTTGTTTTTAATAGGAAAGTCTTTTCTATGGAAACTGTTTCCCACACCTGTGATTTCAAACCCACTTCCACCTGCCATTCCCCCCAAATCCTGGTTTAATCCCAGATTCCAAAGAGCTGTGAGGCTGTATAGAGTTAAAAGCATTATCAAGTCCCTTTCCTGCACAGCTTTTGCTTTGTCACCAGGGCTTATGTTCCCCTGTTCCTGCCCTGCAGTTCTCTCTCTGCACCTTCTGGTGGAATCAGTTCAGCTGTGCTTTGCTTTATTGCTTCCGCCCACTCACCCACCCTCGAGTGTTTGTTAAACTCCCTGTGACAGCTGGGGAAAAAAATCCAAATTACCAATCAGAGAACTAATCCAGTGGCTGTGTCCCAGCACTGCCTGCACAGAAATGGGAGGCTGAGAGTGCTGAAAGGGCTCCTGGAGGTACCAAATCCTCCCTGGCCTCTCTCACTGGGGCTCTGCCTGGCTTTGGTGCTGCTGCTTTCTGAAAAACACCTTGGATTCTGCAGTGGCTCAGAGGGAATCAATGTGCTTTGAGCAGGGAGACTTCAGCTGCCAGGGCCTGACACTCCCCAGGGACTGGAGCACAGCAGAGCAATTCAGTCACCTGCAGCTTGCTGACTGTGGCATTGCCTTTGTCCTTCCCAGAGGATAAACTGGAATATTTACCTGGATAATCTGAGATTTAATTGCCCCCAGAACCATTTTAATGGGCTAGGAATTATAAAATGGACAGACCTCTTTCTGTGATGAAAAATCCTTCATAGTCCCTCTTTCTGAGGTGAAATCTTTCACATTCCCTGTTTCTGTGGTGAAAAATGGATGAAGGGATTCTTGAGGAATTACCATGTGGAGGTTACTGCTGAGTTTAGCATTCAGCCTGAACTGCTACTGCAAACAGCCCTGGCTGCCAAGGGAATGAGGAGGGGAAAAGCTGAGATTCAGTCAGGATGCCCCTCTGCCAGCTCACAGAGCTGAAGTCACTGTTTGTGATTCCCAACCCAATCTGGACTGTTTGATATTAAATTCAGAAGAGCTCCAGAAATTCTCCTGGAGTTTGTCTCCACTTGAACTGAGATAAGCATGGCAAGGCTGATTTTCCCTGCTGTGTGTATGTGGAGGGATATTTAACTTTAGCTGCAATCTAATAATAGCCACTTGCTAAACACACAAAACCTGAAATATCTTGCAGGTCCTTAAAGTTTGTGTAGCATCCCTTAGAATCTCTGCATGGATAGGATTGCACATTTAAGGCTTTGTGACCATGAATCACTTCCATCTGTGATAGATAGTGGACATTAAATGAAACATGATCCTGAGACTGTCCCAGGCAGCTGTTTCTGAGTTCTGACTTAGCTTTAAGCTGTGCCTCTACTTGATCCTGAGTCACATTCTAAGGACAACTTACAAATGCAATACACACTTCAGAATTCATTTGAGGGGTGGAGAAATGTTTCAAGTACAACCCTGGGCTTTGGTTTTGTTTTCCAGCTGTGGAATTAGACCCTCGCTATGTCAGAGCTTTGCTGAGGAGAGCAGAACTCTATGAAAAAACAGAAAAATTAGATGAAGCTCTGGAAGATTATAAGGCAGTCCTAGAAAAAGACCCATCAGTTCATCAAGCCAGAGAAGCTTGCATGGTAAGCTCAAGCCTTTCGATGAACTTTGACCTAACTTATTTATCATTATTTTAGTTCAGCTTCACACCAGTGAACCTGCATTGGATTCTGCCTCAGAAGGAAAAAAATAATCCTTTGCATCACCTGCAAATTTGTCTCTAAGCCCACTCTGAATACGCTGTTACAAAAATCTTTTTGAATGGCTTAATTGTTTTAAGTCTCCACTTGGGAAAATAAATCATTAGTGGTGATTCTGCCCCCCTTTTCCCCACACTGTGGTGTTGTAAATGACAGATTAGGAACAGCTTTTATGGCATATTAGGCAAGAAACCTTGCCTGGAATGATTTCCTGGGGGACTGGATCAGTTGCACTGATGGCAGAAAATATTCTGCTTAACTGTGTGAGTGCTGTTGGTGGTGAGGGGTGATCCCATTAAACAGCTGAGCTCCCAGAAAGGCCCTGCAGCCTCTGGAGCTGGGCTGGGGCTTCCCCTGGGCCAGGAACAGCTCCCCAGGGAATGGGCACGGCCCCGAGGCTGCCACAGCTCCAGGAGGGTTTGGACACTGCTCCCAGGGATGCCCAGGGTGGGATTGTTGGGGTGTCTGGGCAGGGCCAGGAGCTGCACTGGATGATACTGGTGGTCTCTTCCCACTCAGGATTATCCAGGATTCTGAGTCAGACCCTCAGGGGTGGCTGGTTCTGTCCAGGCTGTTTGGAACCCCTGGAAGTACAATCCCTGTCCTTGTACCTGTGCAAAGCCATGCTTTTCTCTCAGGGACTGTGCCCCCGATGGTGCCACAACAGAGCCCCTGCCCAGCCCCAGAAGGGAATCTCCAGCAGTGCTGCTGCTCCTCTGGCCATCCTTCAGGCACAGCTCACAATGCTCAGTGTTTATTCCTGATTTCTGTGCCTGGGCAGTGCAGAGCTTGGGGTTCCACCCCCCTTGTGCTCCCTGACCTCCCTTGGCCAGGCAGAGCCTTTGGCTGCAGAACCCTTTGGACAAAATGCCCTCAGGGTACCCTGCACTGGGATTTGGTCTGTGCTGCCTTGAGCTGCTCCTTGTCAGATTTGAGGGGAGAAGCAAGCTATTGAGACTGAAGCTTACAACTCCCTTCTTGAAAGCCTGTTCAGGAAATGCTGACAGCTATAATTTTACACTTTTCAAATATTCATCATAAATCTCTAAATTTCATAATAAAAACCACCAAGTTTCAGCTGATGACTCCCCATGCCTGGTTACATCTCTAACCTGGAGGAGGCTGAGCAGCTTTGCTCTGTTTTAAAGTAGAAGTGTCTGTGCTTTGCAGGAATGTCACAGAACCTTTTCCCCCTCACTGGCAGTGAAAATGATGCCTCAAGAAAATCTGCAAATTGGCTTCATTCACAGTTAGAGCAACTCTTCCTCCTCCCTGCCCACAGGAATGATCTCACACTGCTCTAGGGAATGTCATGACCCTGTTAAATGACAGATTCAAATATGAAATGCACAATAGTTCTTTGATTCCTGATTTGGTACCTGCTCCAACATTTGAGCACTGTTTGTATTTCAGGAGTGCAGAGCTGGGGTTCTGATTTCAATCCTCCATTATTTTTGACTTTTTCAATGCCAGACTAAACAGTTTGGAATTATCATGGTTTGTGGTCAAATCATCCCTATTGCTGCTTTCCCAGGAAGTTTCATTATATGGAAGCAATGCTTAGGTTTGGTTTTTCACAGGTGTGTAACTGTGGGGAGAATTTCAGCTTCCACACAGGTTTTGAGGGATTTTAGGGCAGATAAAGTGATTTCCCAGAAGAAGCTGGACTTTGGGATAAGTACCACAGACACCAGATAAAAATAGGTGTCCATAAGGACATTGCTGGAGTGGGAAATGCTGAGTCTCTGGATTAGCAGTGTTCAGAGTCTGGAGTAGGAACTGCAGGATTTGTGTCTCTGTCACTGCTGATGTCCAAAATGGGAGTATTGTTGAAAACAGGGCTCTGATTCCAGTTTTTCTCTCTCTTCACAGAGATTACCACAGCAAATTGAGGAGAGGAATGAAAAATTAAAGAAAGAAATGTTGGGTGAGTAGCATGTACTTTGATAAAAATCTTTGTAAGCTACTAGAAAAAAATGCATGAGTAGAATCTCTTGTATAAAATTTAAAGGAGATATATCTGAAAGGAAATATTTGTTCAGTGTTAAACAAAACTCTTGTTTTCTCCATTGCTTGGTTTCACCTACAATAAATTGGAGACAAGGAATTCTTCCATGCAGAAAAGGCCATTAGTTCTATTTAAAGAAAAAAACTTAAAACATTCTAAAACAATTTCATATTGATGTATGCAAGAGCTGGGGAAAATGGTTTGACCCAGCCCAACTGCTCAGCCCTTTCTCCCTGCGAATAAACCCTCAAAGCAAACATTCCCATGAAAGGGATAAACCAGGACTTTCTCTAAACCTGTACCTGAAGGAACTCCCCCAGCTGGAATAACTGGGGATGTTTGATCTGGGGGCTGAAGAAATAAATGGGATTATTTCTGTAGCACTTCCAGCCCAGAGACCTCCAGGTGTTCATGTTTGCCTTGATTTATTCAGCATTTCATTGCTGTTTGGTTGGAGGCTGAATTGGACCTCCCCAGGGTTAGCACCAGGAGTGGAATTACATTTCCTAAGGCAGTGTTTGCCTGTTCTGCAGAAAATCAGGTTGAACAAACTCAGCCTGTCTTTCACACTGACTGTTGGTATATTTGGGGAGAAGAGACTGTTTCAGCTTATGCTGATATTTCTCTGTAATTTCTTTTCCTGCTCTGCAGCCTCTGATTTGCTCTGGCTTTGTTCTGCTCTGACCTAGCAGAGTGTCAGTGAGGCTTTGCAGAGCTTTACAGGATCAGAGGCTGCTTCCCCCATTGTGCTGAGAACAAGCCCTAAATAAAGCAGGTTAAGGGTGATAGGGCTATAAATAAATGACAAATGCAGAAAATCTCCAGAAGGATCAGGCCCATCAGTAGGACATGGGATGGGTTTCAGCACAAAGTAATATGAAAATAATTCCTGATCTTTGCTGAACTCTAAAGGGCCTCACTAATCACAAGGGATTTGACTGGAACAGTAAATCCAACTGCTCTGCTGGTTTTTTCCTGGATGTCAGACTAGATGGGATCTCTTTTAACAGTGTTAATACCTTAAAAGTGGCAGTTGGGATTTCAAAACTGAACTGGGCTTTTGGGAACCAGTTCAGACTCTTTCTGTTGGGATTCTGGAGAAAGAAATCCCTTCTCAGTGATGTCACACGAGGAGTTCCAACAGCTGGAGAGCCAGACTGAGAGTAGGGTAGGACAGCACAGAACCTGTGTTCATCCCCAGCCTCGTGTGTGACAGGATTGTCACAGCTGTGGTTAAATGACAGTGACGTGGTGGCAGTGGGGCAGGGGGGTTGAGCTCAGCACTGCCTGAGCTCACTGGTGTCACACAAAATGAGGGGTTTCTAGAAAACATTCTCTTGAAATGAAGTCAGGAATGTGGGCAGCTCCTTCTCCTAAGTGTTCCCAGGTTTCCTGTGTGTTGCTGTTAAGGGGGGCAGTGGTGATGCCATGGAGCTGCCCATGGAGGAAGGAAACGCTTCCCAAGGTTTGCAAACTGCTGCAGCTCTGGCTGAGGTCAGGGGAAAGCCCTGGAGGGGATTTAGGTGGGAGTTCTGGAAGGAGTGGGAGAAGAGAAACTCGATGGAATGTGGTGGTTATGAGATTCCTTTGGATTGTTTTGTTGTGCAGTGAATTTGTTTGAAGCTGTTCCCACTTTTCCACCCTTTCTGATGGCATTTCCCACTGCCAGGATGGACCTGGCTCGTGGCACTGTGGCAGGAGCTGCTCTGGCTGGGCCTGGACAGTGCCAGGGGGACATTCCTGCCTTCCCACAGGGCAGCTCAGGTGCCTGGGTTGTATTCCAGACTTTTGGGTTCCAGGACAGCAAGTCAGAGGCATCCTGAGAGTTCCAGGCCAGGCCTGCTCCAGGAGCACTGACACTAAGCTGAAATTAGGAACAATGTCCCAGTTTGTGCTTTGGCTCCTTTGGATATTGAACTGATCCTCAGTCAGTGAATTGGCCTGTCCTGGTTTTGCTGAGCTTTTATTCTTTCAACTTAAACAAGCCCTGGGTTGCCCAACCATCTCCCACTGTCACGACACTGGAGCTGTGTACAAACAAACCCAGATCAATGGAGTGCATCCTCCTCCTTCCCAAGTGTGCTTCCTGTTTCCCAGGGCTGCAGCTCATTTCTGTCAGAGGCTGAACCCCTTGTGCAGTGCTTGTGTGTAAATATCCCAGAGCACGCATTCCTGGCTGGATTTTCCTTGTGTGCAAGTGCTGGCCCATGTGACTGCTGAGGTTGATGTCACCAGAAAAATCCTGTTTTGTGGCCAAGCCAAGCCCACTCGTGCTGTGCCCCCTCAAGGATCTCCCTTTTCCAAGGCTGATATTTCAGTTATTCCGTGTTTTCCATCAGCTCAGCTGCCAGTGATGTTTGCTCAGGATGAAGTGACCCCTGAGTTCACATCAAAGAGAGCTGGACTTGGAGCAGCCTTGGGAAGGAGCTTTGAAATCCAAGTGGTTCCTTCCCTCTGTGCTTCCATGAGCATCCTCTGCCTCAGGGACTGAGGATGTGAACAGAGACCATTTTCTGGGGGGGTTTTGTATTTCTCCCCTTAAAGCCAACGATTTCCATAATTATTGTGATGTCTGGGACCACTCCTTTGGGGAGAGGGTGTGTACAGAGGAATGTTGGAATGTTTTAGCAGTTTGGGGGCCAGAGCACCTCACCTGGGCCTTCCTGCCAAAAAGAGATTTTTCCAGCTACCTGAGATCAGCAAGGATATTTATTAGGCTTTGTGCCTAAAGAATTGTGGGATTTCGTTGTTTGTTTTTTTATATTGACAGCTATGTTGTGTTTGCAGCTGAGCTGCTAAACCCCAACCCTGCACAAGGTGAGTTTAAATAGTTAAACCAGAGCCAAATTACAGTTACAGTTCACCCCTCATTTACCATTTAGGGAAGGGAGAAAGATTTGCCCTTGCTCTTTTAATTGCTTAAAAATGTTGGTAATATAAAAAGTTACACAGAGGGGAGACCTCATCAGGAAATTTGTCTTTTCTCCAAAAGAATTCTTTACACAAGCAAGATGGAGCTTTTCAACTTCCAAACCCCACATTAACACCAGCAGCTAAGCCAGAATTATTGCCAGAAAGACTGAATAGCAATTAATTTTGGCTGTTACATCTTAATGTAAATTGTGAGTAATCTTTTCCTGCATCTGCCTCTTTCAATAGGGTGTTAAATTGCAGTTTAGGTGAGTAATGAATCACAGACTTCTGAGCCCTAAATTGATTTTTACAGTTCTGTTTTCTTGTTAACCCCTGAATATTTGCTTTGGTGAAGAACCTGACCGTGCTGGAGTTGTAGGTGGAAAATAAACAGGGTGTGTTTGAAAGAAAAAGAGCAAAATGTGTGAGAACAAGGGCAGAGGGAGGAGAGGGTGACCCTGCTTGGGGACAGGGAGTGTTGGAGGCTGGGCAGCCTCTGCAGCTGAGTCCCAGCTCCACGTCGTGCCTTTTCCTTCCTCCCAGCACAGGCTCTGAGGGAGCTTTTCTTTGGGAGGGGGTTGGAGTTCACTACAGCCCTTAATTTAGGGCTGAAAGGAGCTGGGGGAGGAGGAGACAGAGCTTCCCTACAATGCTGGCTCTGTGTGTGCCAGGACAGCAGCAGCAGCTCCGGGCTGGAGTGCCCGGAAAAGCCAAGGCTTTCTTCTGCCTCATTAACAATTTATTCAGTGTGGCTGCCCCAGAGCCTGGCTGGGGAGGGAGAGAGCAGGAAGGTGATCTGAGATGTGCTGGTGGAATTATCATAAAGCCCCAAATCCATGCTGTGCTGGGGAGCTTCAACTTGTCCAAACTTCTGCTATTTCTTTGGGAAATCTACAATTCTGCATTGAAACCAGGAGGAAAAGAATGTTTTTCTTGGAAAACTGACCATCTTCTTCCTTTGTGTTGTCATGCCAGGGGGCTGTGTTCAGCCAGCAGTGAAGTTGTTACCTCTGCTTCCTGTTTCAGTTTATCCATTCTGTGATTTCTAGATATGATTTTTTTAAAGGATGTCCTTTTTTTGTCCTTCCCCTCTTACAGCTGTAGCAAGGTGCATTTTCCAGAGTCAGAAATGACATGTGGTCCACATACTGACAGGACTTTATTAACTCTCATACCCTGTGGATATTTAACAATGATTTTTAATTCCTGCTAAGAGCCTAAATATTAACCAAATGCAGCGATTTCCTCAGCATTTACCTGGGATGGATAAATCAGCAGGGCTGGGCTGTGGAGTTGGGTGTAATTCCATGGGAGTTTTCCCTCTGCTCAGCTCTCACCATGTTGTTTTGGGATGTCATTGCAGGCAAACTGAAGGATCTGGGCAATTTGGTTCTGCGCCCCTTTGGCCTGTCAACAGAGAACTTCCAGATCAAACAGGATTCCTCAACAGGCTCCTACTCCATCAATTTTGTTCAAAACCCCAACAACAACAGATAACATGGATTCAGTGTGGTGCTGCACATCCCATGCCAGGACCCAGCAACACCCTCCACCCCCAGGGGAAGAGGAGACTCAGCAAACTCATCTCCCAGCTTGTGAAATTGTTTGCAATGTGGATGTAAAGCAACTCATTTGACTTCTCATAGTGATAACTGTGTCCAGTGTGTGATTTATTCTTCTTTTTAATTTTTTTTCCCCCTTCCCTTGCGGTGTTTGGCTTTTCCAAGAGGCAGTTCCTTGGTTTGGCCCACTCAGTGCTGGCAGCACAACGGTAGCAGCAGTTCAGGGGAATCCAAAGGCTGGAACAAAGGCTGGTGGTGTCCTGGGAATGGGGAAATCCAGCAGGAGCACTGCCCCACCCTCAGCTGGGTGGGACTGGCACTGCTGGACACAGCCCTGCCCTGCAATCATGGATCTTGTAATAAAGGCTTGGTACTTCTGCTCTTTGGGTTGTGAGGTTCTTGCCTGGGCTGAGCTCTCCCCTAGGTGGGTTTGTTGTTAAAGGTCCCACAAATAACAGCTTGCAGGACATTCATTGGGATTTTTTGGCCCTGCTTGCAGCAATGTTGTAATTTCACTCCATGCCACCCTTCCAGCAGTTTGTTTACTTGATACGAATTTTTCTGACGGCAACAATGACATTTTGTGCCTCCCTCTGTATCTACACACCCTGTAAAGGTACCTTCAAATGAAATGTGCTTGTCTGAGATCCATTCATGCTGCAGGGATCCACAGGAGCTGATTGCAAAAGGTCTGCACAGTCACTGGACCTTGAGGACTTGGAAGTGTTCACAGAATGAGATGATCTCTGAGGTCCCTTCCAGCCCAAACCAGGCTGTGATATAAATATAAATATATGTATATATACATTATGTGTTCTGTTGTGGTGGTTCATTCAGGTTTTGGAGAAGATGCCTTTTCTAATTCCTGCTTTCCTGGGTTTTATCAGTGCTGGAGTGTTTACAGTGGAGGCAGATTCTGCACTTGTCTCCATGCAGATTTCAGTACATGATTTAATTAAATAATTAGCAGTGGCTGCCTTGGCTGTTGGGTGTCATCTCCAATTCATTTCAGGAAGTCTCTGTGTGTCTGAAATTCAGCAGCTCCAGCCTTTCAGTGAAAGGAAAAGCCTTTCCAGGCACGGTGGGTTTGGTGCTTTAATGTCATTTTTGTCTCTGCAGCTGTGCGAGGTTTTTTTGGTTGTTAAACTCTGTCCTGCTGCATTTTTAGTATAGTTTTAGTTTAGAGCTGGGCCTGGGGGGCTGATGAGCTGTGAAACCTCTGCTGCCTGAGCCGAGCTCTGCAGGGAAGGCTCAGTGGCTTGGGATTAGTAGAAATGTCAATAATCTTCCCTAAGACCTGGAGCACTGCAGAGCAGAGGTGTCCAGGCTGCTGCAGGGAGCCCTGGGCAGGGCTGGGCTGGGCTCAGGGGGCACCAGCACCAGCCCTGCATCACCAGCTGGGCCCTGGTTCCACTCACCTGCAACACCCCAGCACACCCCTGGCAATGGAACCGCTTTAGAACTACCTTGGGTGCTTTAAATTTTAATATTTTTTTTTAAATTCTTTCAAATTTCCTTGCTCTGACCGGTGGGTTTCTGTCCCTACCCACACTGTGTGCAGTGTCACTCACCCGTGGGTGGCTCTTGTGCCCAGTTACACCAGTGGCCTTTTCCAACCTGCTGCTTCAGGGCTTCAGGGACACGAGTTCTGTTCTTCCACTCTGTTCCTGCTTCACCTCTTTGAAGGCCTGGGGAGCTGCAAATATTCCTTCTCGGCTGGAGGCTGGGGAATTTCTGGGAAATAAAAGCACAACAAAGCTTTTGAATTTCCTACCTGCTGTGCAAACACATCATCAAATCACTGTGCAACTCCCCTGCAGGATGCCTGATGTGCACCTGTAGTTTTCCAATGAAGGGAAGGGCACAGGAAGCAGGACTGCAGCTGATTAGTGTTTGTAATTTAATTGGATTGTGTGAAAGTCACTGGGCATTGGGCACACTGGTACTGAGGACTCAAACCTCCAGGTCATCCCTCCCTCCTCAGTGCCACTCTCCAGCTGGACCAGAAACCTCTGGCAGGTGTTGTCTGCCATGACAGCAAGTTCTCCTCTAGGCAAAATTCCAATTAATTGAAAGTCTTTTTGCATTGTCCAAATCCTGAACAAGTGCATGTATTTTGCTTTTGATTTTTAAGTGGTTTTTTTATGCCTAAACTAGTCCTCAGAGCTGCCACCAGTAGAATAACTCGTGCTTCCTCCTGGTGCCACTGGCCACAACTCAGGGAGTGCCAGGGAGTTTTGAGTCACACATGTTGGATTTACAACCTCTAATAGGAAAAAACTTTAATGAAACATAATCTTTTAAATATAAGTGCTCTTAAACCAAACAGTTCCTTGCTCAGCTGTTCCAACAGTTACTCACCTTCCTGGTAACCAGCACGTGCCTCTTTTCCAGCTGGAATTGTCCATCCTCAGCTCCCACCTTTGTTCCTCCTTCCTTTGCCTGCCAAACATAAAACCTTTCAGTACCTGGCCTTTCCCCTGAGGTGTTTGCACAGAAATAAAGGGAATGTTGGTCTTGTCCATGAGCTGGGTTAAGTCTCTCCCTCCAAAGAACTTCCTCCAGGATTTCCATAACACTTGTGGCTCAGACCTTCCATTTTTTGACACCAGAACTGAGACTGGGATTTATGTCTGTCTTATGCAAAGGTTCTCACTTGCTTCTCTGTTTGTTCCCTCAGAGACTTTAATCCTTTTGGCTGCAGATGGGCTGAGGTTTAGATCTCAGAGAATCACAGATTGCCAGGATGGTTTGGGCTGGAAGGGACATTAAAGCTCATCCAGTTCCACTCCCTGCCATGGGCAGGGGCACCTTCCAGACACCACTTTGCTCCAAGCCCCATCCAACCTGGCCTGGAACAGCTCACTCCAGGTCCTGCCTGTGAGTCCCAGCGCCTGGCCCTCAGAGGAGCTGAACACCTGCAGTTCCCTCCATCCCACCAAAGATCTGGAGCGTTTAACATCTCTTAAAAGATAAAAAAGCAGCTCCCCAGTTCACATCTTCAGCTCTGTCTCCCACAGCCCCAGCCCCAAGGGAGGCAGCTGGAGGCCACAGTCCAGGGAAGGGTCCGTGGGACTGACACAGGCCCAGCACGGCCGATCCCTCCTGCCCAGCGGGATCCAAAATCCCCGCCAGCTCATCCCTTGGGATATTCAGGATTTGACAAAGCACCAAGCTTTGAAGCCCAATCCTTCCCTCTTTGATTAGCACAAAACTTCCTGGGATCTACCTGCCCCTGATTAGCACAGCCGCAGCCAGGCAGAGAGGAGAAGCTGCTGGTCACCAGTTCCTAGGCTTTAATTAGCTGTGTTATTCCCAAGGGATTACTGCTGCAGCCAAGAACCAATTATATCCCAGTGCCTCCTCTCCAACATGGGCAAAGATGCGCTGGGGCACATTTAATGTGCAGCATTCATACGTTGCTCATTCACAAGCTTTCCCTGTTTGGATGAATCCCAACATTTTCTTGCTCAGCAACTTCATTTTTCCCACCCCGGGCAGGGCTGTGACTGCTGGGGAGTCGCTGCTGGGGGGGGCTCTGGGCAGCCCTTGGCACAGGAATCGTGGCACTAAGCCAGAGGCATCACTGCCTACCCTGACAAAGATTAAAGGCCCTAAATCAACTGAAAATTAAAATAAACCCCTTTTTTTCCTGATTCTGCACATTCAGTGGGAATCTCCTGATTGGAAAGCATCTGCAGCTGCAGCCTGGAGTCCCCAGAACTGCACATTTCTCACCCATTTTTTCTCACGGAGACAATTTAGAAATCCTGCATTCCCTAAGTGGATGCAGCAGGATTAGGTTTGCCTTTCCTGGCCTGGCTGGGTCCAGTGCTCTGCTCTGGGCTCCCAGGACTGCCTGCCTGGTGTCCATCAGCTCCAGGAGCAGCTGCTGACCAGGGACTGACCCTCTGGCAGCCAAGGAGCTGGGAAGGATCCGGGAGGGAGCCGTGTCTGTTCTTCTGGGATAAGCACACACTGGCCAGTGGGTTTTTGTTCCTGTCTCTGGTGAGCGAACTGCAGCACGCCCCTCCCTGCAGGGAACAGGGATGTCAGGGACAGGGATGTCAGGGACAGGGATGTCAGGGACAGGGATGTCAGGAAGAAGGGGAAATGCTGTTATCCCGTCTGGGCGGTGGCTGCTGGAAGAGCTTCCTAAGTGTATTCCTGAGTGGTGCTGGCGAGTGCCCAGCAGGTCCCTGGGGAGGCAGCGGGGCCAGGGCTTTTCTAATTGCATTTGTCCTATTTCCATGAGCTCCTTTGGCTGTGACCCTCCATAGTGGGGCACTTCTCTGTCTGAGGGAGGACGAATTGCAGTATTTGGGAACTTAGGGAGAGGAGGAGGCTGGGAGCTCACAGATTTCCTGCCCATGGCTCCAGCCCTGAGCTGCCCTTGAAGCGACAGCTCTTGCTGTGCCCCAACACATGTTTGTGTCCCTGCTCCCAGCTGGAATGCAGCTGAGGCCATGGAACCTGGAGCCAGCAGCAGGTTTTCCAAGCCAAGATACAGCTGATGGCTCCTGACAGGATCCTGCAGTGTTAATGCAGAGGGGTGTGAAGTCCAACCCCCCCAATCCTGCTCTCACAGCTCATGCCCAATGCTGCCTTTTTAAAGGCAACCACAGCCAAGTGAGAGAATCACAGAAGCATCATCCACATCCATCAGTGCCAGTATTCCTGGGGTCTTATCCTTAGCATGGTCCAGTATCCATCCCTGAACACTCTGGAGCCCCCAGCCCCTTCCCCTGACAGCTCAGAGCCTTCAGTGTTTGGATGAGCCCTCCAGCAGGAACAGCCTCACTTAATATTTAATGACCAAGACAACCACAGTCAGAAATTCCAGTCCCCAAGCTCTTAAGATGCGGAGCTCAGCTGAAAATTTGGATTTCAAAATTAGAACTACCCCTCCTGGGCTTGGAATATTTACCCCAAATGCAGAACACGCCAAAAACCTCTGCAGGGCTGTCCAGTCTGCTGAGCGTGGAGCACCCACGGCTTGTGCTGCAAACCCAGCAAGGGAGGCAAAACAAAGAGCACAGAGACACTCGAGGGAAAAGCAGGAGCAGAACCATAAAAGCCGGATATGGAATGTGAATAAACGCCACAGTATGACCCAGCAAACAACAGGAGCCTTTTCCTGGCTCCCTGCTCTGCCTGCTGAACACGACGGGGAGAACAAATCCCAAAACAACTGGAGCAAGGACAAGGGAGGAGGACACAAAACCACGGCATTGAGGGGGAGTTGGTGCCAAGGGCTTGGTTCTGCCCCGGGGGCTCGGCACCGGCACTGCCTCCCTTGCAGCAGAGGGATGAGCTCTGAGCACCCAACCGCACCTCACCTGCCACGGAATCCCCCCAGCCTGGGGCATTCCCAGCTTTCCATGAAGTCCTCAAGCACAGAAGGGCCTCTCCACGCAAACCTGGCAGCCTGACACGTTCCATAATGCAGGAGAGGAGCCCAGGGAGCTCTGAGGGAATCGGGAGCCCCTCAGGCCCAGCTGCGCCTGAAGCAGGGCCTGGCGGCCTCACCCAAAACACTCCAAAATCCCCGGTGTGTGACAGTATGAATTCACCGTGCCACTGTCACCGAGCCACCATTCCCTTCAGGAATGTCCCTGCTGGTCTCACCCTGCAAGATCTAAACTCCGATCCCTCACACTTTGGATGGGAATCTCTCCAAACCCCCTGTGCCAGAGCTGCACTTTTGCCCTCATTAAGCGTCGCCCTTTTGATGCTTGGGGGCAGCAGCAAACGCCATCAGAGGGGCCTTGTGTGGGCCTGGCCTCACTTGGGTCACCTTTATCCCTTTGCCAACCACCGGAGTGAGGATTAATCCACGGAGTAATTGCAGAGCTCTGAAATCTGCCCGGCCAACCTCTCTCGTGGCTCCGTCCCCACAGCGCTGCTGCCAACTCCGTGTCACAAAGGAAAAGCCATTAGCGAGCAATTACATTTCAGCAGGATTTCCCAGCCTAATGAGGACCGCCAATTCAAGAGGAACTGCTGCAAGGCTGAAGGAATAATGAGAGAAAAGGGATGGGAGTTTCTGTAACCCCGACAGAATGAGAAACAACCACGAAGGAAAAGAAAACCATCTGCTGGAGCTGTGCTCGGGCCACAGCCAGATGTGGGTGTTTGTCACAGAGCTTCCAAAGCATCCCAGGCTGAGCCAACAGCAGCACTTCACAGTTAATTCAGTTTTGGGGAAAAACTCCTGATTATCAGCAAGAAGTCACTGCAACAACCCCTTCCCAGCAGGGTCAGTACCTCTGGGTGAGCCACCGGCTCCTGGCATCCTCTGTGCCATAAAAACACTCTGTGCCATAAAACCACCAATGCTTCCCGAAAATCAGAACTTCCTAGGAATCAAGTTTACTCAAGCACCTTATTTTTTGTTTAGCCCAGGAGCTCGAGTCAGCTTAGGGAATCTTTCTTTACAGTAACAAAAATGCAAGTGGAAAAAAACGTGTATAAATGGAGCCTTCTATTTGACAAGAAAGTGCAAATCCAGATTCTGCCATTCCTTAAAATCATGGAATGACTAAGGTTGGAAAAGACCTTTCAGATCAAGTCCAAGCACCAACCCAACACCACCAGATATTTTGGAGAAATACTTGCTGGCACTGCCCTGCTTTGAGTGCAGTGGGATGGAGCTCTGAACAGGAGTTACCGTTCCTGATCCCTGCACCACCAGATCCCTGCTCCAGGGCAAGGAAACACAGCTCAGGACAAGGCAATTCCTCCCTGGATGGAGAAATCCCCTCCTACACTTACCTGTGAGGGCAAGACTTGTCTGAAACTGTGAGAACTCCATAAACACCAGCCCAAGGACCGCATGTGCCAGGGCAGGAGCCCTTTCCCATGGCATCCCCTCCTCCTCCTGGGACTGTGGCAGAGCCACCAGAGCTTCCTTGGATCTGTCTCTACCACACCATCTTTTCTTGCTAATTACAATTTTTCCTACTGCTTGTGGGAAGCATCCAGCTGGCTGAGCATGGCCTGGGATCTTTCAGCCACTGTGAAAGCTGAGGTTAGGTAGAGACTTGTCCACGTGATGGAATTCCAGCAGTGGACCAGCAACCTCAGTTTAATCTTTGTTTAATCCAGAAAAACCACTTTTGACATAAATCAAAGGCTTTGGGGTCAAGGACTAATAAAGCGAGAAAGTTAAAGACATCAAAACATTATTTCCCTTTAAAAGAGCACTGAAAAAAATCAAGGCTTTATTTGAATAAATGTTACACAACATTCTTTATCATTTTTACTTCTCAGCAAACCTTAAAGGGTGAATCAGATTTTCCTCATTCAAGTCTACAAAATGAAAGAGGCATAGTGACCATTCAATATACAGACAAGAAGGTAGCACGGAGCAAAGCTTAAATATTAAGCAACTAAAGCAAAAAAGTGAAAAGCAATACATTACTGTCACTCTCATTAGAATATCCCTGACAATTTCATTTCCAAATGAAAATGTGGTTTCCAACGCAATGCTGGGAAAAGCAAGGCAGACATGAGCTCCCTTGGATGCTATTTGCTCTATACCCATATTCTCCAGTGCACACCTGCATCCCTTGGGTTAATCCCTCCTGGTTCAGCTGCTGTGCTCAGGGAGGGGAGGGGAGGGGAGGGAAGGGAAGGAGAGCCCTGGGAGATCCGGGGGCACAGCCAGGCACTACCGGCTTCCAAAACAACAGCAGGCACTCCTCAATCCCATGTGCAACAACCCTGCCACCACAGTCCCGGGCCTTTTTCCTGAGCAGAAACTGGTTTGTGCCATGTGGTTTGGTGGCTTTTCTGTTTGGTTTTCGGGGGGGGGGTGGGGGAAAATGTACCTGACTAGGCCAAGCCCCCATCCATTGTCAATCCAAGCAGAGGTGAAAGGCTGGCACGGACCCGGCACCAAGTCACCCCTTTCCTCATTCACATGTCTCAATCTTTCAGTTCTAGTCGCATCTCAGGCCTTGAGCAGGACCAGACTGCTGGGCCTCTTCCACTGGTGGAAAGGAAAAAAGCACTGTAGAACAAATATTCATCCAAATTTAAAAAAAGTTTGTAGTTTATGGTGAAATCATTATGGCAAACGGTACAATTTGAATGCACTGCACAGCGTTGTACAGCCTGTTTTTAAAAAGTAGGTAGTGAATATTTAATTTCTGCATTTACAAATAAAGAATTTAGCTCTGAAAAGCAGACACTGAACCAGCACAAAGCACGAGCTGCCACACACTCAGTGTGTGAATCCCTGATGGGCCTGGCTGGGATTTGGGGGCCTGTCCCAGCCTCCCGCTTCCCCCTCTCCGATTGTTTAACAAGTATAAACCTGTTGCCAATGATAGAGTTGTCCTAACTTCAAATTCCATGTGGTTCATTCAGGCTCCAGACACGAAGAAATTGTCTTTGTGCTGACCCAGAGGCCCCTTGGAAAAGTCCCTCTGGTTTTAAACAATCCAGACAAAGACATTCTATTTTCTCCAATTGAATCAGGATATCAGTAAGGAGGAAAAGAGTTTCCTACAAGTCTTTTCATCTCTATAGAAACAGAAATTTGACTTTTAGTAGATTATGTGCACATTTTCATCTCTTCAAAACAAATATTTATTTTCCCAGGTTACACAATAAATCCCCCGCTAAGAACTTTAAAGAAATGGTTCTGCCGAGACAGTGTGCACACAATGGAAATAATTAGTGACAAATAAATTAATATTTAATAACTCAAGAATTCAGCAGCGTGTCCAGCATTCCCAAGCTCCACTGAAGTCAGTCTTACCCAAGACCTTTGTGGGAGGGGAATAAAATGGATAAAACCCAGCGGGTTTCTTTTTTTTTGATTTACAGCTTTTCAAAGAAGTCAACGCAAGTCAGATCAACAACCATCAGAAATTCTAATAAAACCTTTGCTCTCTACTAGTTACCTATCTGAAAAATATTTATGTCAAAAGGAAAAAATAACCCATGATTTGAAATAGAAATGCCATCCCATTGAATCACTCTCCACTCATGATTCCCATCCTGTTATAGGATTATAAGCAAAATGCTGCTCTCTGCCTCGTAGCCCCTCTCAAGGTTATTCCACAACCCTCAATTCCCTAAGTGTTACAACAGCATAAATAAAATGCAACCATATTCACACAGAAGGAGCTTTCCCATAAAACAGAGATCCATGGAGTTTGTGGTCACTGTCCTTTCCATCACCTCTATGGGAAATGTTGGTCTCAAATAGCAGGACTGTTCATATTTCACAATACAACTGGGTTCGGACATGCTTTGATCACAGATCACAGCTCTGCTAACACCTGCACTAAATACTAACTAAGCCTCAGAGAATGGAAAATTGCAATGCTAAAGTCAAGAATTAAAAGAAAAGTTCAAAAGTTACAGTCAACTTCCCAGGCAAATTGGCTCCGTCACTGGCACCTCTCAAAACATACAAACGTGACTGTCACATTACAAAAACCCCAGTTATCTGCAGTGAGTCTTCATCCTAATAATTCAAGTGGTTCCTTGCATGTAAGTGTCATAGAGTCTTTCAGAATTTCATGCGTCATTTATTGCAAAAAAGTTTTATAAAATATTTCCTAACATCTTTTTAAATTTCAAGGAAAATGTACATTAGGTACAGGTGCCCTAACGGTGCGAGGGGGAGCTTTAACATCTTTTACCCCCTTTCCCCTTCAAAAAAATGTTTACTACTTGGTGAAGATTTCAGAGGAAAAATAGGACAAGTCAGTCTCAGATTTCTCTCAGTCCTGATGAGCTGGTGCTCTTCGTGGCAGTGTAGTGAGGTTCCATAAAAACAGCGGGTCATTAGTGTCTCTGAGCTGAAAAGGGGAGAGAAAGGGAACATGGTTAAATGTCTTCCAGAACATATTGCAAAAGTAGGTAAAGCAAAAGCTGAGGTGGCCAGAAAAGTTACTGGCTCACCTGCTTTGTGCATTGTGTGCAGAAGACAAAAAATAGATTGACATTATCACAAGACAGACACAAGTGAGCAAACTCCTCCGGGGGCTGGGCTTTGAGGAGGAGCCACCGAACCAATCTGTTACATCTCACCCCGTTTCAGCATCCAGAGAGAATTCCAATTGCAAAGACATTTAAAGACAGCTCAGGAAGCAGGGAGATTAATTCACAAAATCCATACATTGATGGCAGCTCACAACACAAAGCTACATCTGACCCTGCAGTGCCCTTCCACACTCGAGAGCCGAGTGCCTGAGGGAGCACTGAACTATAAACCTGCTAATGGTGTTTCCTTCCCATGGCTGCTTGTGTTTTCCTATTTATTCCAGAGAACGGGAATAAATTATGATAAAGCAGACAGGAACAGCCCAAGTTCGAGCCCTGCATGAGCCATCACCAGTCAGCCACCAGTTCTTACTGGGAGAGTAGGGAAAGGTTGCCCAGAGAAGCTGTGGCTGCCCCTGGATCCCTGGAAGTGCCCAAGGCCAGGTTGGATGGGGCTTGGAGCAGCCTGGGACAGTGGAAGGTGTCCCTGCCATGGCAGGGGGTGGAATAGATGAGCTTTAAGGTCCCTCCCAACCCAAACCAGTCTGGGATTCTATGGAGATTGTGCTCCCCAGACACAGGGACTGAAAACCTGACTGCCTGTGTCAGCTCAGTGTCTGTGGCACTGAATTCCCTGACCTTCCTGAGTGCAGCCCATTGCCTGTTTATCAGTCATTCCANATAGAGTTGTCCTAACTTCAAATTCCATGTGGTTCATTCAGGCTCCAGACACGAAGAAATTGTCTTTGTGCTGACCCAGAGGCCCCTTGGAAAAGTCCCTCTGGTTTTAAACAATCCAGACAAAGACATTCTATTTTCTCCAATTGAATCAGGATATCAGTAAGGAGGAAAAGAGTTTCCTACAAGTCTTTTCATCTCTATAGAAACAGAAATTTGACTTTTAGTAGATTATGTGCACATTTTCATCTCTTCAAAACAAATATTTATTTTCCCAGGTTACACAATAAATCCCCCGCTAAGAACTTTAAAGAAATGGTTCTGCCGAGACAGTGTGCACACAATGGAAATAATTAGTGACAAATAAATTAATATTTAATAACTCAAGAATTCAGCAGCGTGTCCAGCATTCCCAAGCTCCACTGAAGTCAGTCTTACCCAAGACCTTTGTGGGAGGGGAATAAAATGGATAAAACCCAGCGGGTTTCTTTTTTTTTGATTTACAGCTTTTCAAAGAAGTCAACGCAAGTCAGATCAACAACCATCAGAAATTCTAATAAAACCTTTGCTCTCTACTAGTTACCTATCTGAAAAATATTTATGTCAAAAGGAAAAAATAACCCATGATTTGAAATAGAAATGCCATCCCATTGAATCACTCTCCACTCATGATTCCCATCCTGTTATAGGATTATAAGCAAAATGCTGCTCTCTGCCTCGTAGCCCCTCTCAAGGTTATTCCACAACCCTCAATTCCCTAAGTGTTACAACAGCATAAATAAAATGCAACCATATTCACACAGAAGGAGCTTTCCCATAAAACAGAGATCCATGGAGTTTGTGGTCACTGTCCTTTCCATCACCTCTATGGGAAATGTTGGTCTCAAATAGCAGGACTGTTCATATTTCACAATACAACTGGGTTCGGACATGCTTTGATCACAGATCACAGCTCTGCTAACACCTGCACTAAATACTAACTAAGCCTCAGAGAATGGAAAATTGCAATGCTAAAGTCAAGAATTAAAAGAAAAGTTCAAAAGTTACAGTCAACTTCCCAGGCAAATTGGCTCCGTCACTGGCACCTCTCAAAACATACAAACGTGACTGTCACATTACAAAAACCCCAGTTATCTGCAGTGAGTCTTCATCCTAATAATTCAAGTGGTTCCTTGCATGTAAGTGTCATAGAGTCTTTCAGAATTTCATGCGTCATTTATTGCAAAAAAGTTTTATAAAATATTTCCTAACATCTTTTTAAATTTCAAGGAAAATGTACATTAGGTACAGGTGCCCTAACGGTGCGAGGGGGAGCTTTAACATCTTTTACCCCCTTTCCCCTTCAAAAAAATGTTTACTACTTGGTGAAGATTTCAGAGGAAAAATAGGACAAGTCAGTCTCAGATTTCTCTCAGTCCTGATGAGCTGGTGCTCTTCGTGGCAGTGTAGTGAGGTTCCATAAAAACAGCGGGTCATTAGTGTCTCTGAGCTGAAAAGGGGAGAGAAAGGGAACATGGTTAAATGTCTTCCAGAACATATTGCAAAAGTAGGTAAAGCAAAAGCTGAGGTGGCCAGAAAAGTTACTGGCTCACCTGCTTTGTGCATTGTGTGCAGAAGACAAAAAATAGATTGACATTATCACAAGACAGACACAAGTGAGCAAACTCCTCCGGGGGCTGGGCTTTGAGGAGGAGCCACCGAACCAATCTGTTACATCTCACCCCGTTTCAGCATCCAGAGAGAATTCCAATTGCAAAGACATTTAAAGACAGCTCAGGAAGCAGGGAGATTAATTCACAAAATCCATACATTGATGGCAGCTCACAACACAAAGCTACATCTGACCCTGCAGTGCCCTTCCACACTCGAGAGCCGAGTGCCTGAGGGAGCACTGAACTATAAACCTGCTAATGGTGTTTCCTTCCCATGGCTGCTTGTGTTTTCCTATTTATTCCAGAGAACGGGAATAAATTATGATAAAGCAGACAGGAACAGCCCAAGTTCGAGCCCTGCATGAGCCATCACCAGTCAGCCACCAGTTCTTACTGGGAGAGTAGGGAAAGGTTGCCCAGAGAAGCTGTGGCTGCCCCTGGATCCCTGGAAGTGCCCAAGGCCAGGTTGGATGGGGCTTGGAGCAGCCTGGGACAGTGGAAGGTGTCCCTGCCATGGCAGGGGGTGGAATAGATGAGCTTTAAGGTCCCTCCCAACCCNCATCACCAGTCAGCCACCAGTTCTTACTGGGAGAGTAGGGAAAGGTTGCCCAGAGAAGCTGTGGCTGCCCCTGGATCCCTGGAAGTGCCCAAGGCCAGGTTGGATGGGGCTTGGAGCAGCCTGGGACAGTGGAAGGTGTCCCTGCCATGGCAGGGGGTGGAATAGATGAGCTTTAAGGTCCCTCCCAACCCAAACCAGTCTGGGATTCTATGGAGATTGTGCTCCCCAGACACAGGGACTGAAAACCTGACTGCCTGTGTCAGCTCAGTGTCTGTGGCACTGAATTCCCTGACCTTCCTGAGTGCAGCCCATTGCCTGTTTATCAGTCATTCCATGGGGTCACTCACTCCCCCTGGGAAATCCGTGGTTTGTGGGGCAGTGACAGCTCAGCCTGGCTGAGGGCACAGCTCTCCCAGGATCTCCAGTGAGCTCACAGCAGGCTGGACTCTGCTGTGAAGCAGCTTCGTTCAGCTGCTGGAGGCAGAATCACACAGAATCCCAGGATCACACAGATCCCAGATTGGAAAAGCCCTCCCAGCCCATCGAGTCCAGCCTGTGCCCCATCCCCACCTTGTCCCCAGCCCAGAGCACTCAGTGTCACCTCCAGCCCTTCCTTGGCCACTTCCAGGGATGGGCACTCCAAACCTCCCTGGGCAGCCCCTGCCAAGGCCTGAGCACCCTTTCCATGGGGAAATTCCTGCTGATGTCCAACCTGAGCCTCCCCTGGCCCAGCCTGAGGCCGTTCCCTCTCCTCCTGTCCCTGTTCCCTGGGAGCAGAGCCCGACCCCCCCGGCTGCCCCCTCCTGTCAGGGAGCTGTGCAGAGCCAACTGAGCCCCCTTTTCCCCAGGCTGAGCCCCTTTCCCAGCTCCCTCAGCCACTGCTGGGGCTCCACACCCTTCCCTACGGAGCCATCCTAAGGACTACCCCAGAACAAGGTAAAAATGTGTCAGGACAGGCACTGACACGACTCAGGCCCTTCCCTGCCCGTCCCACTGAACTCAGCTCACACGGCCTTTTCCTGGCAGCCAGCACTGCCATGGGGATTCTGATTTTTCCATGTGAACGTTTTCCCAATCCCTGTATTCACTGCTGTCCACAAAGAAGCACTGCCTTTGAACGTCCTGGCTTTCATCTCCAAAGGAAAAGCAGAAGGACACCAGGCAGCCATGGAGGGGGAGAAAAAGCACCCCAGAAGGACAAGGGAAGCAAAATTAGCAGCACATCCCATCAGGGATTAAACCTAAAGGCCATGAGCCCAAATTTAAATGGTTACAGTAACATTTATGCACCTTCCTGGGGGATAATGCTGTGTCTGTGCAAAACTATGGAACAGAAGGCACAAAACTCCCACTTTCCTGCTACAGATTCCATTTGTAGCCAGCGGAGAAGAGGGAAAGCAGGCTGCTCTTCCAGATGATGAACTACTAAAAGCAAGAACTGTTTCCTTCTTTTCCAGCCCCAGACAACCTCCAGCAGCAGGGCCTCAGCCACCAGAACACAAAGAGCAGCAACGCATTCTTCCTTTTATGTGCCTAATTCCCTGAAATATATGACACAGTATTAACAATTCCTAAAACGTGGCCAAACCCAGTTGTTTCATATAAATGTATCAGAAGAGATTATTCCTAAATCCCTCAACACTTGAAATACCTCAAGACTTTTTTTTTTCATTAACTAAACTTCTAACTAAACTAACTAAAATTCTTTGAAAAAGCCAGTTTTTGTGCCTTTAGTTCCTTTTCACCAGAGCTACTAATTACCCACACTGGCACCACGTGCTTTAAAATCTTGAAGCACTGCAGAGGTGCAATTAAACCCCAGCGTTTCCTAAAGCCAAACAAAAATCCTACACGTTACTAAATAAAAAATGATGCTGAATTAGCATTTAAGCAAATATTTGCTTGGAATTGTATCCGCTTATTTTACTGACAAAGCAAGTCCCATCTCCCCCTTTGTGCACCTGTTAAAGGAAGACAAGGACAGTCCAGCCACCTGAATTTGCTGTGATTCTGTTACAGAATCTCAGCGCTGGAACGAGCACTTGCCTCCCAAAGCACAGATTCACAGCACATGCCTGGCATGTAGGAGAATATCCTTTATTCATATTGCATATCTGACATCCAAAACATCTGTAAACAAACATGAAAACTGACCTAGATCTGTTTTCTTCTAAAGAACAACCTGATTTCAAGTTGCTGTTACATAAATTGTGTCGGCCAAGCAGGAGGCTGCAGGAGGGGCAGTGCAGGTCCCCTCGGACCAAACTTGTATTGCTCCAAGTGTGATCCCTGCAGGATGTGACCAGGACACAGAGGGCGGAATCATCCATTATAGACGTATTTCTACAAAGATTCTGTTTTTCCAAAATCAGCCTTGCTAATGACAAAGTGACAGGACAGATCCATCATCTGTTCTCTCCCATTCCAGGCTGCACTGAGCCTGTTCCTGGCAGAGCTCAGCCCGATGCATTGTTTTTCAAACCCTGCTGTTCCACAAACAGCACCCAGGGTTTCACTATCACAAATGCAATCAATATTCCAGTGCTTGATTTCAAATCCCTGCCTCATTTTCAGTATTACTCCCTGTCCTAGCTGCAACTCCACGGAGCTGTGCTTCCCCCGTGCCTCTGCCCCCGTCCCACAGGGATTGACACACCTGGAATATCCTCAGTTCCTCCTCTGCACTCAGAAATGGAATCACTGGCATAGAAACTGAACTGCAGCTGTTCAAAACATGCCTGCTCCTGATTTGGGAAGTAACTTGTCAAACACAGCCCAAATAAACCCCCCAGATCCATTTCTTCACACAGAAGAGATTCAAAGCCCAGATTCAAACTTGTTCCAGGAGATCCAGATTTGTTCCCTGAGCCAGCTCCTACCTGCAGGCTGCTTTTAAGTTCTCCCCTCAGGCCACAGGCAGGCAGGAAGAGGAGATCAAAGATGCCACATCCCACTGCACGAGCACAGGAAATCACCTTTTCCAGGTTATTCCACACTTTTTTTCCCCTTTTGCTCCCATGTCTCTCCCTGCTGGATGTGCAAGGTGGCTCAGGTTTTCTGAAGTCCAAAAGCCCTGGTCTCTCAACAACAGGGAAAGGTTCCAGCTCCTGCTGCTCCCACCTCCTGCCAGGAGCACCAATTGCTTTTTCCTGGGGAAAACACGGAGCAGTGGATCCCAGTTCCCCTCAGTGGTTGGTGCCTGGCACTAAGGTGCAGCTCCAGGGAGTTCTCCCAAATTGCCCCATCTGGGAGCAACAGCAAAGCCATGCAGGGAAAAAGCAGGATGGAAACCAGTCACCAACTCCCTGGCAGCACCAGAGCCCTGCCTGGGAACTGCTGCTCTGCCTTGTGCTCACAACATGCCGAAAAAACCAGTCTTTTCAGCCTTGCACAGACCTAAACCTCGCCCACAAACCCCACCCCAGGGTGGTTCGGTAGGTTCCAAACAAAACACAGCAGTGTCTGAAAGAGAAACCAAATCATCGGAGGTGATTACCCTCGCTGAAGGGTTGACACAAAGTTACAACTCTAATTAGACAGGTAACAAATACTTGTTCAATGTCCTGCATGGCTCCACTTGAGAGACACACAAGCATTTCCCATTGCTTCCAGCTTCGCTCCTGAAGCCTCACACCTTCAAACACCTCTGGGAAAAGAAATCTAAGTTTTGGAATAACTGCCCTCTCTCCCAAGGCATTTTCACTGCAGCTGAAGATCTTCAGAGGAACAGAACACCTGTACTAGAAATTCATGGTGCCCTGTCCCATTCTCTCCTAAACTGACAGGTCATAAATATCCAACAACCACACCAAGGAATTTCATCAAGTCAAAAAAGCATCATTTGCAATTTATCCCATGAAAATGATGGAAAAATAACAGTCACTCTCTACTGCTGTTTGCCTTCTGAAGGCAGAGCCACAGGAGTGAGGTTGGAAAAGACCTCCAAGATCACCAAGTCCCAGCTGTGCCCCATCCCCACCCTGTCCCCAGCCCAGAGCACTCAGTGCCACCTCCAGCCCTTCCTTGGACACCTCCAGGGATGGGCACTCCAAACCTCCCTGGGCAGCCCCTGCCAAGGCCTGAGCACCCTTTCCATGGGGAAATTCCTGCTGATGTCCAACCCGAGCCTCCCCTGGCCCAGCCTGAGGCTGTTTGCACTCGAACCCCGGCACAGGGCTGCTCCTGCTGGGAGCAATGGATAAATCATGGATAACCCATGGGAGTGCCTCTGCCTCGGGGCTGTGTCCCAGCTGCAGGACCAGGCACTGCTGGGGACCACGGGCACATCAAAGGGGGGTTTTGCAGTTCAGCTAAAGCAGCCCCAAGCCTTGTCCCAGCCCCCAAGGCTCTTCTCCCTGAGCCAGGCTCACCATCAGCCCAGCCCAGCCCAGCCCCTGAAAACTCTGCTGCATCCACAGGAGCAGCTCCTTTGGAGTTAAAGGAAAATCAGGGATGAGTATGAAGAGGAGATTTCCAACTTACTGTAACATGGTGTTGTAAAAAAATTAATTTAACAAAACTAATTATTTGTTTGGAGCCCTGTTCAGTCTGCAGCGATACAGCACATTCACTATGAAACTGAGGAAAGACTTAAAACCCATCAGCTACAAATCAAAACTGACTTAAAATGCCTTCCATAAACAGTTCTTTTGAACATAAAACCACGCAAAGAAAGCCCTCCCATACCTGCTGCTCCCACAGTGAACACCTGAGCAAACTCTGCCTATGTAAGCTGCAGTGCTATTCTAATTTTATATAAATTAAGAGAACAAGGCTTCCAGGTCTTCTAAAGAAAAAATAACAATGTCAATATTGATTTTGCCACTACTTGGCTTAGAACAACTAACTTAAAACCAGTTCACTTGAGCTTCTAGACCTCAAGGAAGTGGTGTAGACATCTGACCTACCTCACATGGGTTCCTGACTCCAAAAAGCAGTTTGCTTCAATAACAAAATACAGCTTATTTACTCAAAGAAACTGTTTCTGTTTGCAGGAGAGAATACAGAGACGTGAAACAGATTTTTTTCCTTCCAATTTTTTCTTTTTCTTAAATGAAATTATTGTGTGTTTATCACATTCAAAAAGCATTGACCAGTGGGGCTTTTTGGGCACTGTTAGAATGCCAAGGTAAAGCTGGTATATTTGGAAGCTTAATTAGCAATTAATGACCGTCAGTTTGAGGAAAATTTGAATAGCTATGTGTTTGACATTTCAGACCTCCAATAGTTCTGTGGGCTCAACAGAATAATTTAAAAAAGTTAAAAAGAAACTGAATGCTTTGGCAAGACCAGACAGTATCATGAACATATGAAAATAAATCTTAAAATAAAAATATTTTCAGGGTTTGATGATTAAATCCTTGCCCCCATTTTCATGTCTGTTTAATTTCAGTCTGAGCTTAAATTTTTGCATCTGTCACAATTGCCTACGTGGGCAATTCTGGAAAAACCAGGATGAAAACTGCTTTGGGATGAGCACCAGGAGACTCTTCACAAGGCATTGCAAGGCTGAAGCAGGAATGGGTTGGAGGACACAGGAATTCACATGGTCAGGTAAGGACCAAAACTCACGGAAAAAAACAGTCAAGTGCATTGCATGAAAATGCCCCAATAGTGAGCAAAAACCATGCAAGAAAAGCTGGAGTGGCAGTGGAGAGTGGCTCTGACTGGCTCTGAGATGGAAACTGAAAACATTCCCCACTGTACAAGTGACATTATCCACAGTCTCTACTCGGACATATGGCCCAAAAGCTAATTAAGGGAGAAATTTAATCAACTTTCCAGAAAGCCCTCTACAGAGCTGGTTCTGAAACAAAAGGGGCAGGTAATTAATAATCTCCAAATTAAGACTGAAGTATACCAATAGTATTTACATCAAGCACTTCATCTTTAAGAATGCATGAAAAAGGACAATTTACTTTTTAAGGGTGTCCTCTAAATCCGGCATACAGATAAAATACTCTGACATCCTGGATTTGTTTCAAAGCTTTTTGAGAAACACACACAAATAATTCAGATTTAGTCAATTTTATTTACAGTTTGTTTTTTTTACATTTCAGAGCATTACACAATTACATATTCTCATTTTTCTGACCTGCAAACAGATACCTTAAACGGAAATATTAAAAAAAAAAAAGGAAAAAAAAAAAAAGGAAGTTAGATACATCCAAAATGCAACAATTACACATCTGACAATTCACAAAGTGTAATTTACTAGGACGTATCCTAAGAATTTAGGAACAACCAGTCAGGAGAAAATCTGACCAATTTCAGCAACTGATTATTTACACATTCAAAACGAAGCCTCTCTTAAGCTAAACCTCCAGGCAAATGGCCTGAAAGATTTCTTCAGGAAGAAAGACCAGAATGATTCACACCTATGCAGCATTAACAGCCCTTGATCCCAAACACTGAGGCCTCCTCAGCTTTGTCTTAGAGCTACAGGCATCCCTCGACTTCTCCGACCCTGAAGTGATTTAGTTGTGCCCCCATGTGCATAGAAAGGTTGAGTGTTTTAAGTGGTCACTACGATAAAACCCCATTTAATCTGGTCTTTAAGTCACTAAAACTCTTCTTCCTTACAACTCCGAGCACGTCTCCAATGCCATTTAAACCGGCCCGCTCGGGACGCGCCGCCCGGAGAGGGGACTTTGAACCCACTGGGCCTGGACAGACTAAATCCATTAGAGACTGGTTAAAAATAATCTTTAAAGACCATTTAGACAAGGCTTACATTTCTACACTTCCCTGATGGGCCACCTAATAAAACAAAAAAGTCACAGCTACTACTTTCATCCCTCGTGTCAACCCTCGGCCACACAGAACTAGTTATATACTGGGTAGAAACTACTAAAAAATTCCCTGCAAATCAGCTGCCTTCCAGCTGAGGCTATGGCTCCTATGCATCGGGTGGTTGAGGAGGTTTGGTTTGTTTTTTTTTTTCTTTCTCTTTAAAAAAAACTCTCACTTGAAAAATACCGAAGTCCTCACTTTTAGGCTAATTTTGATTGCATGTTCAATTGGATTTAACCGTCAAGAACCGCTACGCACGGCACGAGTCTCGTATAAAAAGAGCAGTCAACCGAGTGCAACTTCTGACTTTGCCACGTGCTTCCTGGGAGTTCTCTCTAACCTGGCTACGGATTTGGTGGAGCCTCCAGGTTTCTTGCCTACCTTACTCTCCACGTTCACGTCTCAAACTGCGTCAGCAGGGCCCGCACCTCGGGCGTGAGCTGCTTGGCAGCCTTGGCTGCCTCAGTGACGGCCTTGCGGTACAGACCCTTTCTCTTCTTATTAAAGCGCAACTGGAAGCTTTCTAAAAAGGGGGAGAGCTGTGCAAGAGCAAGGAAAGACGTGGTGGTGGAGCCAAACCATGAGATACGAGCCTCCTGGCGCACCAGCAGCCCGGTATCCTTGCGGCTCACAGTTATGGTAAGGATACGGGCCGGCCACCAAGGGAAGCCATAAATCTTGGCCCAAACAATGTCCCCTACACATACGGTCCTGCCATCTGGTGTGACACATTTAGAGACGTTTTTGGAAAAGACTTCTGTTTTCAAGGAATTACTGAGCTTTTTCTCTTCCTTCGAAGAGGAGGAGGAGGAGGAGGAGGAGGAGGAGGAAGGTGCATGCATGCTGCCTGGAGGAAAATCAAAGCTTTCAGTAGAGCTACACTCAGAGTTGGTGGATTTCAAATCATCTGTGCTATCACTACTACAAACTGATGCACTGGAAGAGTCAGATTTCTTTTGATTAAGGGTCATGTAAACCGTTATATTGCTTTTGCTGCCTCTCTTGCCCAGTGTCTGCTGTTCATCCTGATCAACAGTTACATGCACTTCACTCGTGTCCTGAACCTCACTGCTGGCCTCTTCGGGGCCTTCTGAGGGGCTCTGGGTTTCTGAAGGGGCCTCACCTGCTGAGCGGGTGGAGGAGCAGCGAGACTGGGGCTTAGTTGCCATCTTGCCACTCCGTATTTTCTCAAGTCCTGTCTTGAGGGAAGAGTCATTTTCTTCGTTGCGATACCGCTGGGGCTTTAGACGCAATCGGGGCGGGAGGGACCCTGAGCTGGTGTTCTGAAGACGCCGCGTGAAGTGGACCTTTGAATGTGCATTTTTGGAAGAGGAGGTTGCACTCTGCTTCTTTTGTGCCTTTTCTTTGGCCATTTTCAAGACTTCCCGAGCTTTTGCATGATCCATGTTTTTGCTCTGGAGAACTTTTTTTGTGTTTAACTGCGCTTTTGAAGTATTTGCTTGTGCGGAAACTTTAACTACTCTGCTTCTGCTGTGGGCAATATTTGAAACCTTGACCACAGCGTTCCTTTTCTGGCTTTCGTTTTGGCTTTTTCCATCCACCTTATGGTCAGTCTTAAGTTTTTTATTCACAGTAGTCACGCTCTCGTTTCTTCGCTTTTTACTATCCTCGTATTTGGAAGAGTCACTTGCATTGCCACCTTTTTTGATCTCCTTTTTCTCTGCCACCACGCTGTTTTTGCACTTGTCACACAGGACCTGCCGGGGCCGTAGTTTGATGGCGTTCATGATCGAAGTGGGTTCCTCCCTGTACATTTTCCGCTTGGGCCGCTTGATTTTCCGGGGTGGAGGCTGAGGTATTGACTGGTTATAGGTGTCCCTGATAAACAAAGGAGGAGGGTATGGCGCTCCCTCGTGAAACAGAGGAGGTGGTTTAGAAGTCCAAAGGCTTTTAGCTATGCTGGGCTCTGATGGCTGCGTGAGGGAGGAGTCATCAGGGACTGCAGCATTGGCCTCGCACTTCACCTGCGCCTCCTCTTGGAATGGTTTGCTTTGGAGCTGCATGGCTTCAGGTTTGTCCTTGTACTCCCTTTTAGGAAATATGGTCACAGGGATTCCATGAGGGCCAAACCTTAAAGAGAGAGGGGGAAAAAAAAAAAATTAATGTTTTGAGGGAATTTTTGCTGCGTTTATCACAAAGCATTTGAAAACCTGTCTGCATTAGGTAGGCAGCACTTGAAAACCACGAATCCCAGGGAAATTAATGCTTCACATCCAGCCTTATGGGAAGCTTTGAAAATGCAAGACACCGAAATGAAGTCGGTAGAGACTAAAAAATACACAACTTCAGTTTCTCTCGTATCAACAGGAAGCCCTGAAAATGTAACAAAAATATCCCCCAGGCAGCAGCAAAAGAATTAACTTTATGCTTCTAGAAAATGCTTATAAATATACAAACTCACCCCAACAACTCCCAGTCTACCCAAGCTCATTTTCCATACTAAGTCAACTTTATGCAAAGGCATCTTCAGGAACTTTTTTTCCATTTTTAGCACAGCAGAAAAGGATGAATGTTCCAGATTTAACAGAGACAAATCTGGGCTGCCTAAATCCTTGCAGTGAACAGGGAGTGTCCCCACTCTCCATCCACAAAAGCTCAGCACCTGATGCATTACAGCCCAAAATTCCCCCAGCCCTGTCTGAATTTTTCCCAGCAAAAACCCCCTTATTTCAACCATCCCTCACTGTTCCACGAGCAAACAAGTTTTAAACCTTTCACTCCTTTTCTCCAGACTGGAATTGCTCTGAATCAGGACAAGGGAGTGACTCCCCAAGATCTGTCCTCAGCTTTGTGTTGCACTGTGGCTGCTCAACAGCATCAACCCCTCAGCTGATTGAACTGAGCTTTATTTACTATTTTTTTTTGTACAAGTGCCTACATGTTGCCTTTGTTTCCTCAAAATTGGATTTGAAAAAGAGACATCATATGTGAGACAGTTCTTTAGAGTCACCAACAAAAGCCATCACTTGTTTGTCCTTTTGCTTACCACAAGCCTCTTTCTACATCTAAAGTTGCCATTGAAGCAATCAACCCACCCATGATTAAATAATCCACCCAGTTTGCATTTCAGCAGCTCATACAGACATTTTTCCAGCCTATAGTCTGGTATTAAACCACAAGGGACTTGCTCATAACTAAGTTTTAAATTCCCTTAAGTCCCACAAGTCCATCAAGGGTAAAGAAGTTGCTTTTCCACAAATACTTTTCCTTCCACAAAGGACTGTGAGCAAGTCACTCAATTCCAAGCAGGGCTTTAAAAGAAACTATCAGCTGACAGTAATTAAATTAGCAATATTTTCAGTGTTACTTGCAACAAGACCTTCAGCTTCTAAAAGAAAACAAGATCCAGATCCTATCATTCACCACCTGATAAAGATTAGAGGATTTGGGGAAAAGTTAATCTGTGGTAAGAGCTGAAAACAAGACAGGGCAAGATCTCTGCTGTGCAAATTCCAACCCCAAAGAGCACAACAGCAGAACCAGACAGGAGTGGGATATCAAATGGGCAAACCCCACACAGACACACATCCCTTACAACTGCTCCCAGCACCCCAGGAACTGCATCTCCAGCCCCTCACAGGCCATTCCCAGAGCCCAGAGCCAAGCCCTTCTCCCAGAGGGCATTTATGTGACACTGTGTGAGGAAATGAAGCACAATTAGCTGTCACCAGGAAGAGGGGGATGAAGAGGACTGCAAGGGTTTCCAGAAGAATCCCATTCAAGGATTTCATCTCTCTTTTCCCAGGTTTTCATTCTATTGCCTCACCAGCAAAGCGTGCACGATTTGCACTCCAAAGGCACAAAGAAGCTGATGGAAAGCTCAGCACATGCCTGATACCAGGAAATCAAAGATTCATTCTGTACCTTCCACTTTCCTTTCCTTCAAACACAAAACACAGGCCAGAACTGAAGAACAGGAAGCCACAAAGGGGAGTTTCTATCCAAGATGCAAACCTGCTTTAGTAAGACACAAAACCAATCCAGAGTGAATCCCTGAAGCCAGAGAATCCCTCACGAAAGGTACTGCTCTAAAAATGAACCAGAACCTCCCACCCCTGTCCACCTACAAATTAATGAACAGGGGAAGCAAAGAGCAGTCATGGATATTGTGCCAGTTATGTACAGCACTATTCCTATAAACAATACAAAACATACAATCAGTCAACACAATCCACCTGCAGGACAAAATATATTTGGGAAACCAAAAGACTGAACATTATTTCCAATAGCTCAGTGTATTGTGCCTTCTCTTGGCCTCACCCAGCAGCAGACTGTGTCTACAACCAGTTCTTGATTATCTCTGTTTCCTCCCTGGCTAATCACGTTCTCCAGCAACTTAGAAAAATAACACAAAAATGAAGAAGAGAAAACAATGGCACAAAAACTTGCAAAAGGAAGAGTAAAGGATACAGGACAGAAAAACCACAAAGAACAAGGTAAGAAAAGAGGGATTGGTTTTTCCTAAGAGAAGCAGCAGAATTAAGATGTGATCTTAAACCTTTTCAGGACAAGGCATGACACAGCATCTAATTAGTTCTGCAGCAAGCACAAGTATTTATTGCATGTACCAGAATTTCAAGCCCTATTTTCACACACCTGGTTGGTGGACCTTGAAGATCAATGCTTCTCACAGAACCACAGTAATTTTTGTCACACCAACTGCAAGGCTGAACTAGTTACTTGTGTTAGTAATTAGACAGAAAAGCTGCAAAAGCATTTGGTTCATCTGCCACAGAGATGAAGGAGGACTAAAAGGCATCTATAGAAAACAAGATTTAAAAAACCCAAGGCACACAGCTCAGTTGTATCATTACATTTACTGATCCTCCCATCAGTCACTGGCTGGCACCAGATCAGCTCTGAAGAGAAACCATTTCAGCTACCCCACAGTGAAACTCCCAACACATTCCTTTTGTCACATGTTGCAGGTTTAAGTTCTACAAGGAATTGCCCTGTCTTTATTCCAACAACAAAATAATTTTTTTAATATCTTGATCCCAAGTATCACTTGATCCCACAAGACTTCAAGAATAGGCTTTTCTGGATGAAACTAAAGATTACTGCAATTACTGTTTGCTTAAAATAAAAATTCCCTGGTGCCCAAGTTCCAGCTGCTCCCTGCCCAGCCCACTCCTGACTCGTGTAATGCTTCTACCTCAGACCATCACACTCCAAAGAATGGGAGGATTCACTGACAGGGGATGGGGATCTAAAACTGAAGTGTTGGAAAAACCAAACTCAGAAATAGGTACTTCACCCTCAATCCAAGTTCTGGGAAGCAGTGCACTGCTGCTTCCTACCTATGGAAACCAGAGCCAGTTTTCCACTGTGCCAGTTCCTCTCCTGCAAAGGTGTCCCAGCTCTCACCTGCCTTGAAAATGCACCTCTAAGAGAGGATGAGTGACATCTCTTGTATCAAGCTCATTTCTCAGAGGTTTTTCGAGTAACCAGGGCAATCAGCAGGATTGATCACACTTCTGCTGTAGGTACCACTGCAATGCACATTTTCATTGGAGACATAAATAGCAACAGGGTATCAGGACCTAAACTGAACTAAGAGCCTGATCAATTCTGGCAGTGCAATGATATTTACACTGAGAGGAGCTTTCAATTGACCAGGGTGTGCAGAGACAGAAACAGGGTAAAACCAGGGAGGCTTCACTTGCAGTTTGCCAGCTGCAGGTTAATGAATAGGCAGCCATGGCATCCAAAAACCAGTCTGGGTACCAAACCCAGAACTCAGTCATTTAAAGCCAGAGTTTTGTATTACAGACATAAAAACTTAAGTACTTTAAGGAAAGTAAAGCCACTTTTTTCAAGTCTAAATCCTGCAGCAGAATTGCTCCAATGAATGCATATTACTGTTCCATTTGCATGCAAAACAGAACAGTCAAAGGGTATTTTTTAAGAAACAACCATGAGAGATAAGGAACAAATCCCATTTTGACTCATGACTGTATGTACACAAACAAAGTACATAAACAACACACCCTGGGGCAAAGGGTTTTACATTAGTACCTAAAGTTTGAAGCTCTCATCTTTAACCTCCAGTGGCTGACTTCCTATTAAAAGGAAGAGAAAGGAAAAGCCCCTTGTTCTGCCAGAGGAGAGAAGCCACTGAGAAGGTTCAGAACTGTTTCCCATTCGTCTGTGGACACACTGAACAAATATCAGCAAAGCACAGTGACTTCAAAGTGTTAAATCAAGTCTGTTGTAAATGACTGATCAAAACTCCACCACCAAGCCAGTGCAGAAATCTCCTGTTACCTTTTCTGTATTGCCCTTGTACCCAAGATCATCCTTGGTGTTCTGCAAAAGCCAGGACCAGCAACAACTGAAGCCATTTTTACTGCATGGATGGAAGTTCCAGGAGTATAACAACACTGTGAAAGAACCATGGATATGTACCTCATGCATCTAAACTGAGGGTTTAAATTACAACATTCCATGTAATACACACTTAGATCATAGCTATTTGAACACAAAGTTTTGCACAACTCCTCAAAATAACCTACATTGAAAACACACATTATGCAACAACTTATTTTTAATGAAGGATTTACTTGGTGTGATAAAGCACAAGATGGAATATATTGTTTTAAGTGCGGGCACCTTCCTGAAAAAAGCATTCCCAGAAGCCAGACAATCAACTCCGGGGTTTATTCACCTCCTGAGCAATGTAACACCAGGCTAAACAGACTAGAAAATGCACATTTCACTGAGAGCTCTGAACATGTGGCAAAGGACTGCAGTGAGAGTGACTCTTTGGAACAGCACAACATACAGAAAAGACAGGATGCTTTGAGTTCAGGCTTTGCATTAACTACCATAACTTTACTGGCACATCCATAAAGCTGAAGGTCTGTTTAAACTGAAATATCTTTTAATTTTTACATCTGTTACCATTATTAGCTGTCAGTTGCATTTTGAAGTAGACACTTCACTGATACATTTGCTGTGATCTATTTTGAAGTATTACACTTGCAAAACTTTATTATTAAGATAAAATACCTTGAATATACTCCTAAAGATCATCCATATGCCAGACCCAGGACACATGGAAGAGAATGATACTATTAAATAATGGATGAATTTAAGATGGCCAAGATTCATCAGTCCCATAACAGAAAAGAAAATGAAAGCAGACTGAAAATTTTACCCCTTCCCTGCCTCAACACCTTGGACCAAGTCAAACAACCCTCAGAAAGCCAGGACAGGCCATGCTGCTGGAATAGAGAATTCCATAAGGAAGGACAGATCAACCATCATCTGTCACATCCCAGACCAACAAAGAGCAGCTGAAGACCACAGACCTCTACAGGAAAGGAGAGTCTGAGGCCCTATCCAGACCCCAATTCTAACCCTACCCTCTAAGTGAGGCTACATTTGACACCTTCCATAAAACCTCTGCCAGTCACAAGCAGAAGACACTTGAATTACTCTCTTAACCACACTCCCATCACACCTGAGCTTCCCATGATCTGGGGGTAATAAAACAAATGTCAGAGAAGTGTTGAGGCTGTTCCTTAAATGCCAGAATTTCACCAAGCTCCTCTGGGCTCCTGAGAAACTCCCAAAGAGGGCAGGTGACGAGGTGTGGGACACGTTGGGAACTGAGAGTAAGTTATAAAATAAACCAAAACACACAACCCTGGGTCACAGACACTTCTTTACTGCTGAGAATGTGCATCACAGAACACCAGGCCTCCTGCAAAACCCAGTCCTTCCCCAGACAAGGATGAGCACATGCTGTCCCTGGTTATTAAATGAAAGCAGGGAGAAATGTGCCATGTTTCTTCAAGAGAGGCTTCTGCTGTTTCCTTTCACATCATTCTTTTGCAGTAGAAGCTGAATTAACAAACTGGGGAAAGCACAGGATTCAAGAGTCAGTGCTGTACCTGACAACTGCTTCTGGGATTGTAAGGATTGCAAACTGCCTATAAAAGTCTATTTTCATCATACAGCTCATGCACACCTTGGTGCAGGAAGTCCTTCCTTATCTTCCATAACCAAAGCCCAATAAAGACATAATTTCAAACATATGTCAACTAGGAACACACTGCGTATCTTTCGGATATCTAACCAAGGCTTTTAGGTCACAAAACAACTTTTTGCTCTCTTTTGCTCCCTCAAGAACTGTTATGAACACACATAAGTCAGAAGGGAACTAGTTTAGAGAAAAAGACAAGACACATGTCCTTCACATCTGCAGGTTTAGAAGGAAAATTTTAGTTAAATGATAAAGCAATAAAAAGGCCAATTCCTGACTGTTGGCAAAACAACAGAACATAAATTTAATCCCCCTCCTTCCCTAATCTTTGGGAAGGAAAAAAAAACCCACACAGAAATAATTATCCTTTCTCCAGAAGAACAAACTAAAACAACTTCTTAATCCTGTATTTTAAGATTTACAAATGCTACACTTCTCAGGTGTTTCCTTCCCACCTACTTCCTCCAGGTGCAGAGCAGGATTTACTCTGAGCCAGCAGGTGGGATGGACACCCCCTGCCCCTCAGCAAACAGGGAGCGAGCAATGCTGGGTACAGGAGCTCACAGGGACTTTAAACCCCACAGAACCAGGATGGGCTGGGCTGGAAGGGATCTTAAATCCCACCCAGTCCCACCCCTGCCATGGGCAGGGACACCTTCCACTGTCCCAGGCTGCTCCAAGCCCCAATGTCCAACCTGGCCTTGGATAATTCCAGGGGCAGCCACAGCTGCTCTGGGCACCCTGTGCCAGGGCCTCCCCACCCTCCCAGGGAACAATTCCTTCCCAATATGCCATCCAGCCCTGCCCTCTGGCAATGAGAGCCATTCCCCTTTGTCCTGTCACTCCAGGTCCTGATGAAGTTCCCTCTCCAGCCTCCCTGCACCTTCAGACTCTGGAAGGGGCTGTGAGGTCTCCACACAACCTTCTCCTCTCCAGGATGAACATTCCCAGCTCTCCCAGCCCATCTCCATAGGGAGGGTGCTCCAGCCCCCTCAGCAACTTGGTGTCTCCTCTGACCTGGCTCCAGCAGCTCCAGCTCCTCCCTGTGCTGGGTCCCAGGGCTGGAGCAGCTCTGCAGGTGGGGTCTCACCTGGGTGGGGCAGGATCCCCCCCTTTCCTGCAGCCCACGCCGTGGGATCAGCCCTGGATATGTGGAGTTCTCCCCCCTGTGAGGGCTGCTGCATTCCCTGTCTCTCCCATCAGGACTCCATCCGGCACATCCACCCCAGGAACACCCAGCAGAACCTCCCCCCTGCACCAGTAAAGCACTTTACAGGTAATGGCAGCAGCACTGATGAAGTTTAACAGCAGGAACGTTCTTAGTTTGTGCAATGAGCCCTCAGAGTAACCAAGGTGGGGACATGCTCCTCTCCAAACGAGGATTCGCTGTGTAACAAATGCATCTGGCACTCAGGACATGTGGGGTCCTGTTTTCTGCTGATTTTCAAAACTTCCTGGGCAGCAGGTAAAGGAGACTGCCATTGGTACAGGCAGGGAAACGCTTCCTCACCTCAAATAAATGAAGGAATGAAGTCCACTGAACACTCAGGGGCTTGTGGTATAAACTTCCAAATGGACATCCCGTTTACAGGGGTGGGAGAGGGAATCAGGCCCTCCATACAAATATCACTGACTTCATACCAAAGTCACCAAGAATAAAATGCCAAGTCAGGGCATCATCTCAGCAACAGAAAAAGAGATTTTAAAAATAGCCAAAAAACCCTGTAAAATCACAAATATATGGGGTATTTTTGCTTTTCTTTCTTTCTTGAACTGTGAAGTTCAAGTAATTCAGAACATGACCTGAGAAGACTAAAAAGAGTCCAGTGAACAGGTTTTTAAAACAGTCACTTGCTCTCCTTAGTGCTGTACGGAAGTAGCAGCACCTACACTGCTCTGGAGGGTGCAGAGGAAAAAGAGAAATTAAGACCCAAAAAGGAACAGGAATTATTTCCTTCTGAGCATGAACACAATGAACACAGCATTAGCACGTGCAATGAACACAGCCACTTCTGGAAGCTACTGAATGAGTAAATTCTAACACAAATTGTCACTTTTACTTAGTAAGAGCTGTCAGTCTTAAAATATTGATCCCTCTGGCATTAGGAAAGTTTGTGAGATTATTCCCATGCATTTGAATGAGACAGATTTCAGCAACCACTCATCTCCTATGCTGGAAATCCCAGTGTTGTCATGTAAATGCATGGAATTTGAGTGGTTTTCATTTAACCCTGCCCTTCTTTTTTCTTTTTGGTCCAGTGGAAAAACTTGTTGCAAGAATTCCGAGGCCTGCCACAGATACAGAAGGAAGTTCATGAAAAATATTCATGTTCTGCAAGTCCAGGTGCTGCTACAGCCAACAAAAATACACTGATACAAGGAAAAGCTGGCACCTAAACAATACCACCTGTCAGTCACCACAGAAGTGGCAAAATTGAATTGCTGGACATACAGGTAACACTTCTTTTTGATAATGTTTCCATTTCTTAGAGGTAGGAAGTTCTTGGACTATTTCTAGAGCTTGTTTTCCACTGCATTTCCTGTGTGAGACATCTGATAAGAGACTCTTGTTATCTACCTACATTTTGTTGCCACCAGCCAACTATTACAGACCTTATGTCTCAAAACTGAGTTCTTGTCCAGGCCCTCTGTAGAGCTTGGCCTTGAGAATTTAAATTTCCCCTCCTGGATTCCCATGTAAAAGCACCTCTGAAGGAATAAATGGCTCCACTGCAAAGAGAACCTGGGAGGGACAGCCCCAGCCTTCCCGTATGGCTTTTCCACAGTTCCCACTGCAAAGGTTTGTCCCAGGAGCTGTGCCTGGATCCAGGGAGGCTGGGGATGCTTCCCCCGAGGCACAGGAGCAGCAGCCAGCCCACAAACTGAATCCTGCTGCAAAGGGCTGCAGATCTGCTGCGTGCCAGAGGCTCCTCAGTGCACGAGAACCTGGGAAAACACGGGTGTGTTCTGGACAGGATCCCTTTCAGGAGAAAAGGAGAAGCTGGTATTTTCCTGCACTCCTGGAAGCTGAGGCTTTGTCACCCTCCTGCCCAGGGCAACCACGGCATTCTGCTGGGACAACTTCAAACCTACAAAAGAATTGGTTTTACCCAGGATTACACTTCATTTGTGTCAACTCCTGCCCTGCTCTGAGACGCTGTTTCACCCTACAAGTGATGCAGTTTTGCTTAGCATTTCTCACCTCATCAACCGACAGACTGAAAACTTCACTCCATGACATTATCCAAACCCCATTATCCTGGGGTTCAGGAAAGGCCCTTTGTGCCAAACCCCAACCACACAGTGAAGCCCAAGCCAGAAGTGCTGGTCCCCACAATTTTCCTTTTAGGAAGCACTGACAATATTAATATTCCAGGAAGTTGCTGAACAGCTACTAACAACAGAAAAGGAGTGATAAAAGACTTATGTCCACACACAGTTTAAATCTGGGGGGGAGGGAAAGTGCTGCATATTTTGCATAATGATTATTTTAAATAATAACCTTGCTTAAATTTCACTTTTCTCTCATAAACTTGCAGGGTCCTTACATGTCTAGGAAATAACCACTAGATGAAGAAGAATTTTCACCTGCTGATAGAACCTAGATTGTCTATAACATACCATGATTTCTGGTCTCCAAACAGCTTCTCACTACTGAATGGCAGTGAAAAAAAGCAAACCCCAAACCCTGCTGTCTGATAAGTTATTCAGTGATACATAAAAATCCCCCCGTCCACAAGGATATTTAAGAACCATGAAACTTCACCCCGTTCACTGCATACAAGGAGCAATCAGTACTAATTAATAACTGCAACAGCCTAGCTGGAAAACCATTATTGTGGAAAATAGTATGTACTGAAAAAGAGGGTTACCTAGGCAATGTAAGCCCGAACGACCAGGGCAATCAGACCTCTGGGGCTGTTCTGTACAACGACGGAATAAACGCCAAGCTCTGTGCTCGGGTGCTTCTCCCGGCACACAGGGATGCTGCTGCAGGCGCTGGGAATCCCGGCCAAGCCCAAAGGCTGTGCCCATGTGCTCGCCCCTCTCCCGGCTCTCCCGTTTTCCCATTCCCCGGGCGGGAGGGGGCCCCGCGCACCCCCGGCTGAAAGAGTCGAGGAGGAGGAAGAGGAGAAGGATGCCCGGGAGCTGCTGCTCCGCTCCCCGGGGAGGACGCGGGGGCAGGAGCCGCTTGGCCCGGGGCGGACCGGGGCCAAGGAGGGCTGGGATGGGATGGGAAGCGATGGCATGGGAGGGAAGGGAAGCTGTAGAGTCCACGAGGGTCCCGGCAGGGCCGCACCCATCCCGCCCCCGGCGGCTTCGGGAGCGCTCCCGGGCCCGGCGCTGGGTGGGGGCTCGGGCTCGGCTCCCCCCGAGCTCTCACCTTTTCGAGAGGTCCATGAGGACCCCGGAAAAAAGCTTCTCTCCCAGCCGGAACGAGACCACCAGGGCGTCTTNNGATCGGCTCCATCTCGGGCTCGGCCTCACCGGCCCCGCCGTCCCCCGGCACCGCCGCAGTCGCCGCCGCCTCCGCAGCCATGGCCGCCATTTTCTCCGCCGCCTCCCTCCAGCAGCGGGAGCGACGGCCACGGCCTGCGGGGAGGGGGGGCCCGCCCCTCGAGCNAAGGAGGGCTGGGATGGGATGGGAAGCGATGGCATGGGAGGGAAGGGAAGCTGTAGAGTCCACGAGGGTCCCGGCAGGGCCGCACCCATCCCGCCCCCGGCGGCTTCGGGAGCGCTCCCGGGCCCGGCGCTGGGTGGGGGCTCGGGCTCGGCTCCCCCCGAGCTCTCACCTTTTCGAGAGGGCCATGAGGACCCCGGAAAAAAGCTTCTCTCCCAGCCGGAACGAGACCACCAGGGCGTCTTCGATGATGTGGTCCAGGGTGACCCGCACCTCGGAGCCGGGCAGCAGCGCCGGCGCCTCCGCCTCCCCTCCGCCCGGGACCGCGGGCACCGCCGGCTCGGGCTCCACGGCGGCGGCGGCGGCAGCATCCGGCTCCTCCTCCTCCGGCCGGGGCGNGGCGCGCCGCGAGGCTGCACTCCTATTAGGCTGTGCAGCTGTCCATCAAAGCAGCGGGAACTTCTGGTTGGCCAGCGGGGGCTTCATTCAGTGCAGAGCAGGGAAGGGGAAGAGGGGGCGTGGCTTATCCCTTTATAGGCAGCTGCTGAGGGGGGAGGTGGGGCCTGTGTGGCTGCCTCGCCATCTGATTGGTGGAGGGAGGCGCCGCTCCCGAGGGAGCCCGGTGATTGGCGGTGCCAAGTGTCAGTCGCGGGGCGGGAAGCGGGGGTCGGGGAGCGCGCGGGGGAAGATGGCGAGGGCGGGAGGGCGGCCATGAGGGGGCTGGGTCGCCTCTCTGAGGGATCGCGTCGCTCCTCAGCGTGGCCAGGTCGCCCCTCGTGGGATCGCCCTGGAGCGGCTCCCCTTGCGGGGCACAGCCCGGCGCTGCCTCCTGCGTTGTACAGTGCGGGCAGGGGAGCTGCTGGTCCCCGTGCTGGGAGGCACTGAGGGGGTGACACTGGGGAGAGGAAAGATCACAGAATATTCTGAGTTGGAAGGGACCCACAGGGATCATCCAGTCCAGCCCCTGCCCTGCCCAGACACCCCAACAACCCCACCCTGGGCATCCCTGGCAGCGCTGTCCAAACGCTCCTGGAGCTCTGGCAGCCTCGGGGCCGTGCCCATTCCCTGGGGAGCCTGGGCAGTGCCCAGCACCCTCTGGGGGAAGAACCTTTCCTGATATCCAACCTAAATCCCCCTGACACAGCTCCAGCCGCTCCCTGGGTGCTGTCCCTGGTCACCACAGATCAGTGTCTGACCCTCCTGTTGCCCTCACCCTGTGTGGGGAAGGCAGAGCGACTGGTGCCATTTGTGAGGTAAATCGGCACTTTAAAGTGTTAAACAACATGAATTAGGCACATCAAGTAAAGGTGGAAAACGCAGCGTCGAAAGGGGAGGAAAGGAGTTAATATTTTCCTTTTACTACGCCGGGTTGCTCCAAGCCCCATCCAGCCCGGCCTTGGACACTCGCAGGGATGGAGCAGCCGCTCTGTGATCCTGCACCTCAGGAGCTCCACAGACACTTGCACTCAGAAGTTTGCAAAAGCCAAGTTCCAGCCGCCTTTCAGGCAGGGAGGCCAGAAGGGTCGTGGCCCTTGCTACAAAGCAGAGAGGTTTTATCCTGTGATGGTATTTCCGTACCGCTCTGTTTGCGCTCAGGGCACTCAGCCCCGGTTCCCTTCCCTGTGATTGCTGAGTAGAGAATTAGGCCGTAAATTCTGAGCCTACAAGAAATTCCCGACTAACACAGAAAGAAACTAAAACTACTCAGCCCTGGAGCTGATGGGACTGCTCAGACCCAACAGCTCAGCCCAGCAGGCTGTTTGTTATGTTAAGCTCGGACTTATGTGAAGGATGGGTATAAAAGGGAAGATTTCCTCTTGCAAGTCTTCTGCTGGAACGCACCTTTTCAGCAGGTGTTGCTTATGGAAGACAGTGGCCATTTAAATGCAAATTGTTGGGTTTTACATCCCCTGGAGTTGCCAGCAATTCCTGTGCTCCATAGGGAACAGAGTGGGTGTATGGCTTGTTCTCTGCTTCACTGCAGTAACAGCAGGTTATGTGCTTGACCCTACTGAGGCATCAAAATAAAACATAAACGGCTCCTTTGACTGTTGAAAGGTGCCGTGTGTGCTTTTAAAGAGAGGTAAATAAGGACATTTGTATCCAAGAATAATGCCCCACAGAAATATCATACCACAGGTAACCCTTACATTCAGCCACACCAACACAGGCATGTGGATGCAGGATGGAACTCGTAAATTTAACAAAATACTCTCACTATATAATTTTTTTCCATCCCAAATACCTTTGATGACCATTTAATTTCTATTTATTTCAAATCTAACCTGTAATCTCCTTAAGACAGGATTTGCCTTGCAGTGGCTGGTCTGCATAGTGGTTGGCATAGTTGGAATCTTTTTTCTATCCTGGAACCTTTAGAAACTGCCAAAATAAAACTAATTAAGTTAATGAAACAGATTGCACTAGCACACTCTCTGTAAATTAAAACAAGTCTCTCTGTGTTCAGCAAGTGGCAGGAAGAACAGAAGTGGGGAGAAGAAACTATAAATTACAGAGAGGAACAGAGACAATCGGAGGGAATAAAACAATTAAAATGAAGGCAGGAAAAATGCCGAGCTCCATAAAGATGTGTTGCAGTAAATTGTGGGGATGGGCAGCTGAGGAGTTTGGGTGGAGAGAGTGAGGGGATGTGGGGAAGCAGCAGATCCAACTGGAGCTGTGTGCACGGCACCCACGGGGAAGGAATTGTTTGCGTGGGCAAGCTGGGACGTGAGAGGGATCTGGGACACAGGAACCTTTAAACTCAGCATTAGTGATATTGATTTGTTCTGTCATGAAACTCCACTCTGGAAGTGTGAACAGTCCCAGCACGTCTGAGTGCTTCAGGTAGTAACTACTGGGGTAGGTGGTGTGGAGTTTTTACGTGCTGGATGGTGGGAACATCACTCTCTGGGCATCGAGTTTCCTGGAACTGCATTGCCATGAAAGAGCCACCACCAGTGCAAGGCTTTAAGGAGCAATATTCATAAATGGAGACTACTCAGGGTTCCAGTGAAGCCAAATCCGTGATTGCAGCTTCCCTCAGCTTCCTTGGAGCGAGGCTGTGTTAGCAGGCTCCACAAGGAGCTGCCCTGGGAATTGCCCAGTGGCTGGAATTGGTGGTGCTGCTGGTATCCAAGGGAGCTGGAGATGTCCAAGTTCCCTGGGCTGTCCCTGCTGCAGCTGATCTGTCTCAGTGTGGGCACACGGGGCTCTGAAGGAGTGTGTGAATTTATAGGGACACTTTGTAGTGTCTTGGTGGGACAGCAGATCCCTCTGCTAATACCTGCACTGGGGTGGAGGAACTTTGGAGAGGAGGTTCTCAGCCTGAAGTTCCAACAGCCCCTCTGAGGCTTTGGGATTCCCCACACTCCACGATGTGGTTTATATCCCCACTGCAGCCTTTGCAGGCTCTGTGCTGCAGGAACACAGAGCTCTGCTGCCCTGCTCCATCCGAGCTGCAGTGACAGCGGCTTCCTGTGGCTGCCACAGCAACAGCGGCTTCCTGTGAGCCTGGGCAAGGCCACCAAACCCTCCCCGAGTCAGGTTTAGTGTTCACAGCTTTACACAGTGCTAATAAATCCACCAGTCAGCGTTTTCAAGGCATGATCTGCTGGTGGGGAATGTTCAAGGCTTTCCAAGTTAAAAAGAAAAAGTGTAACAAAACCACTATGTGAGCAATGCAGAGGGATACAGGCAAAGGAACTGAAAGTAAAACTGGGTCTTGGTTGTGTGCTGCAAACTCACTGCTCCTCTAACAGGTTAGGAAAGTAATGTTCTTACAACAATTGTTAATTATATTTAAGCTGGATTGAAATTTGTTAGTGAATTGTTACAGAAAACTGGTTTGGGATGAGAACATCATCAGTCCTTCCTGTAACGTTGGTAACTGATTTCTGTGGCCATATGAACACGGAGCTCATTTTGTTGGGATTAGGAATGAGCATTAAAGGATTTGGGAAACCTCACTGCAGGCACACGTGGCCCAGAATTCTGCCCTGCAATCTGAAAAGTCAATTATGTGCTACATTTCTTGTGAACAAGAGATGAGTCAATGAGTGGGGCTTTACCTAATGTCCATACGGAGGATTGATTGAAATGGATTTCCATAGCTGGGGTTGCTTTAAAAAAGTGGTAATTCTGAGCCCTTGGGGTGAGGGACTGGCACTGCCTCACTACTGACATCTCACACTTGTAAGGAAATGGAGTCTGAAGGTACTTCCTGTCTTATCTTGTGGTCTGGCTGGTTTCTGCCTTGTGCAGCCCGTGCTGCTGTGGCACCCACGCTGTGTCTCCGTGAGTTTCTCCATTCAGATAAAATGGGCATTGCCACTGGAGCCAGGACAGACTGGGAGGCCAAACTCAGCTGTAGGTAAGGCAGCTTGGGAATTAATAGAGAATTTCTCACAGAAGTCTTCTGAGAAATTACAGAAGTCTCTTTAGCCATAAATATCAGAGCAGCTTTTTTGTTCCTTGTGGTATTTCTGAGGTTGTTCTACATCCACAGCCAAGCTCTGTTCACATAAAGAGTGTCCAGCTGGTGAGGTGTGGCTTTTCCTCACCTGTGATCCCTGGAGATGAATCCTATTTCAAATAGGAATAACAGGAAGGGTAAAACACCTTAATTAGAGAAGTGGGAATCCTACACAGTCTGTTCTCATCGGGGTTTGGTGCTGACAGGGCTCAAGGAGACAGGACAATAGAGGAAATGGAATTGACTGGTAATCATTTGGATCCTTTGTGCTTCCCGAGCTGCAGGAGCAGCTGCCAACTGCCTGTGACACTGTGTCCTTCTCCTTGGCACTTCTGTGGAGCCTCAGCTCTGCTGGCTGTGAAAAATGGACAATAGCATTTCATGCACACAAGAGTGATGTGGTTTAATTATAGTGAAGGTTTAAAAACAACTTGAGGATGAAGTGTTGTGTAAGTGCTAAATGTTACCCTTGACAATGACACAGGGACCAGAAAATTGGGCTTCCAGATGCATCTGGTTATTCCATAAATTACAAATTAATTTCTCTCCTTAAATGAAGAGTTACTGCGTCATTCAGCTTTCTTGCTAATTGTTTGACTTAACCAACTGGATGGATTTCAGTAAATTGACTGGTGGAGACAAATGTGTTTCCAGCTCAACACTGTCTGACATGCAACAATTGGGTATGAACTGGCTGCAGAGCAGAGCCCAGCACTGCAGGTGGTCACCAAAAGAGAACAAATTTGTAGTGGGATTTTCCCGGGAGATTTCAAAAGTGCCTCCACCAGGCTGTCCCTCCTGAAACCAGCTTGTCTTCATGCTTTACCTGAGTGAAACCACGTAACTCTTGTCTCACGTCCTTGTCTGCTTTTCCATGTCACTCAGAACTTGAAGGTTTTGTACCTGGATCTCCCTGGGAGTTCACAGTCTGTGATGGAGACACTGCAGAGCCTGGGACTCCACACTCCCGTGGGTCCCTCTGCTCTCTTGTGACACTTTGGAAGCTGTTCCAGAGGCAGGGGCGGGACATAAATGACAATGCTGTCAGCTTTCTAAAGTCGTGCTTAAAAAGCAAAAGTACTGACAGCTCAGCCTTGCCATGCAGTTTGGCTTTCAGTCAAACCCAACTGAACCAACCCAAAAATAAGTCCCAGCTCTTCCTGAGGTCTGCAGCTCTCCTGGGAGCGGTGGGAGCAAAGCCACTCTGAGCTGGGAGCTGCCCGTGCACTATAAGGATATTGAGGGTAATGTTCATTTCTGGTGTAATCCCACTGATGTTTGAATCCAGTCCCACCAAGGAGGAGTCTGTCCCTCGTGCTGGCTGCAAACACTCACACAAAAGCACCAAGAGCAGTTGCAGAGGTCATGGCCCATTTGTGTATGCAAATGTCCCTGAGCCTGACCTGCACATTTAATCTCTTTATCAGATGCTCTATTCTCTGCCTAAAATTAGAATAAAAACTTGCAGTTAGCAATTTTCAGTGCCAGACTTTCTTTTTCCTTGACTTTTTGGGGGTAACATTTTGCTGGATGATTGGTTCTCATCCCTTCTTTGTCTCTCTGTTTCATTTTTCTCTCTGTCTTTCCACAGAGTTCCCTTTTATCCACCCTGTTACTTCCTCAGGCCTCATCTGACGTGCTCAGTTTACCAAGTCAAGAAGTGCTGTCATCACAGGCAAGTATTTTCAGCTCTTCTGATTTTGAAAGTAGACCTTGGACTGTGTGTGTCCCTGTCTGCTTTCTGTATCTTTGCATTCTGGATAAAAATAATGAAGGGACCCTAGTGATGAATAAAAAGGACACGTTTGTTATTACTGTAAAATATCACAGGGATTGAGGGGGATTATAAAAGGAAATAAACTCCCAGATTGCTCTCAGTCAATATTTTACCTTGTGTTCTCTCACAGACCTTTGTTCTTGTCATTGTCTCATGTTCTGGTTTCTTGTAGAGTTTCAGTTGAGGAACCTCTTGTGCCAAGTGTATTTCAAACAAGAAGTGTATCCCTGTATTTTATGGATATCTGGTAGGCATCTTCTCTTACCCTTTCCTAATCTAATTCCAAGTAGGATCAATTTATGGAGTCCCCAAGCTCAGCCTGAATTCCTGTCAGAGCTCAGCAGCAAATCCCAGCATGGTCCTTTGCAAGTCACTTCCTTTGGTAAAGCCAGGTCAGTTTTTAGTTTCTCTTCCGAGGTAATCTTGTAACTCCTGGCTCTGATAAACACCATTTGCAAGGGGCTTGCACATCAAGAGAACAAATCCTTCACACCAAGAGCTTGTTCTGTTACCTTTCCAGGATTGTCAATGGTTGGGAAATTGTGTTGCCCTCATTCAGAGACTCTCTTTAACTCAGGCCATGGAGAAAACATCCCATAATCTCCAGAACAAAACAGGCTGTGCCTCTGATACTGGAATCAATAAAGCACTGGGATTTGTGATGGCAGGGTCAGTGATTGGCAGCTGCTCACAAACCCACAGCAGAGATGATTGACAGGAGAGATTTGATAAGGACATGTGGTAGTCTGTGCAAAAAGACAGTAAGTGTTGCTTGTCCAAGAGTTTTGGGGGATGTGGAGTTGGGGTGATGCAGTCAGAATGGGAACTAAAAAATCCTTTTCCCTGGTCCTGTCACAGACAAGTCCATAAAGTGACAAAAGCCAGGATGAGAACATCTCTGTCAGGGGTCATTCAGCTGTGACTCCTGCACATCTGTCTGTTAGCAGCTCCAAAGGCAGAGGATGAATGTAATTAGAACCAATCTTGATGAGAAGCATTGTTTGTGCTTTTAACTGCATTCCCTGGGATCAGGGGCTGCATCTTGCCTCTGACCTTCTTTCTAGAGCTGGCCCAGTGAAACTCTCCCCACTCACCCCTCAGCAAATAATGAAAAGAAAAATGCAAGCCTTTCAGGACTGTGTCACCACCCATGTGAGGAAATGTGTTGGTGTAGCCACGCTGCGTTTCTCTATGTTGCCCTAATCTAATCCCCCATGTGGGGCTTATCACGGAGCAGGGCCCAAGCTGCAGTGCCAGGATGTGCTGCTGGGGCTGGATAATACTTTATTTTTAACAGTTCTTTCCCCACTGCTGCTGAACCACCGTGCTGAGCAGCACAAACTCTGCTGGGAAAAGAGATCTCTGCCAGCCTAAATTTATTTCTGTTCATTGGAACAATTGGTTGGAAGTGTGTGGTTGTTTCTCTTGGTAGTAGGCAAGGTTAGACTTCCAAAACATTGAGAAATGCTCTTTAAAAATGCATTTTCCAGGCACAGTTCATAATAGTTTAGAAAATATAGAAATGAAACCACAACAGAGATACTGGATGCTGAAAAGGAAGCACCCAGTAACAACTGCTGTGCTGCAAGATTGTAGGGTTCCTCTGTTTAGGCTCAGCCTAACTTCTGGAATAAAAAGGGACAGAAAACTGTAAGGGAAACAAATGAACGGTACCAGGTAATGGTATTTGTGCTGAGGAAAAGCTTGAGAGTCACAACTGCTGTTTGCAAGCAATCTGCCCCTCACACAGGGCTCACCCCCTGTGTTTTGGAGGTCTGATAATTCATATCAGAGCCCCTCTGGCATGTGGGATTGCTTTGATGGTAGTGGCAGTTGGGTGTTTACTGAGTGTTCCTTCTCCACCTCTTGTACCTCAGTCTAGCACATATCTGGGGTGCTCTGTTTGTTCTGCTGTGGCATCCACTGGAGTGACAAAAATGTTCTGAAATCTGGAATTTCATGCTGCACCTGTCAAGGGACACATTTCTGTAGGAAATTCCCTTGGTGAATCACATAATGCAAGGTGAGGTACTGGATCCCAAAAGAATTACCAGGAATGAATCAAGTTATCCCTTAATGAGAATGGAGAAGTCTCTGTCAGGATTCTGCATAGAAGCAGCCAAACACCTCCCCAGTGCAGGAGGGAACAGAGGAGGAAGGAGAAAATCTGTCCTCTCTGAGATGAAGAATGAAAGATGTAAAAATCAGTGCTGTTTAAAATTTGTGAAATGGAATATAATCAGTGCTCACAAAGCATCCTCTGTACTCCTCTGTGCTTGCAGGCACAGAACAGACTTGGCAACTGTCTCCTGCATGAAATAGGAAAGGTTTAAATGCTTGTGTAAGCTTTTCAAACAAAATAGCACTTTGCAGTTCAAGACATCATTCTCTGGGACATTTTATCTGGGAAATGTGAAACTGCTTCTCTGGGTTTGCACCATGGGTTCGTATCCACGTGTGAGTGGGGTTTGGAAATCTTTATCTCTGTGGTACAGGGAATTTTTTGTCATTGCAAAGGGTTTTCCTCTAGGGGATAAATTTAATGTAAAAGGGATTCATGCTACTCCTGATATTTTCCCCTCAGAATCAAATCAAATCGGCTGGTGGATGCAGCTTGGACCAGTGACAGACCAGATAAATCCTCTGCCTGCAGACTGAAGGCAGGAATACTTTGTCACATCAGTAGTTACAATTTGACTTTAGTTTTGCTTTTTCTCCAGCAATCTCAATTTGATTCGAATTTCTGAAGTCACCCAGGGTGAGTCAGATGTGGTCAGGCCAAAGGAAGTTCTTGAATCATTCCCAAATGAGGGAAAACATGAGTCAGTTCCGAGGGTTAAGCACGTGGAGACACAAAGCACCACAGATCTCTCCATGCTTCAGTGGGAGAGAAGGTGCCCCAGTGGGCCCAGGCTGGAGAGATTGGATTGCAGGGCTCTGGTGTCAGCAGGAGAGAGCTGTGCAGGTGCTGAGGCTGGGACACGTTTTCCACAGGGAGGACACAATTCCTGGCATTCATTAGCATTCCTGCTGCAGCTGGATCAGCCTGGGTGCACAGATTGCAATTAATGCCAGTGCTTCCCCCAGAGTCCTGGGCAAATCGGTGCTCCTGGCTCGGCCCACAGGGAGCAGTCACTGCTCAGCACCGAGGGAAAACCTCTCCTGCAGAGAGCCAGGAAACAGCAGAACTTCATCCACCACGGTGACACAGCAAAAGTCCTGTTTAAATGTGGTTTTGGATGGTGGTGCTTCCTGTTCATCAGCACAGGCAAAACAGGGCATTGCTGAGTCAAGGGGAGCTGCTACAGGGCCGAGCAGGCTCTGGGAGTGGGGCTACAAAATCAGGTGAAAATTCCTCATATAGAGGCAGGACCTCAGTGATAATTTTAATTTACAGTCAGGAATGTAGCAAGGCAAATCCCTTTCTTTGAGCTCCTTTCTCCTGATTCGTCGCCCATTGCTGCTGCCTCATTACCCCCCTGGCCTTTGGTGGGGCAGTAAATCTGGAGGCCTAATGGTGCACAGGGCCCTTGGAGGACAGCCCTGGCTTTTCAAATATTCATTTCTATGCGGATCAGGGATGTCCCGGTCTGGCTGTAATCAGGGGAAGAGGGAAGGAGACAAATAATCACTGAACATGGCTGTTTGGGGAGCAATTCCTGTCAAAAAAACAATCAGCAGCCGAGGTGGCTGCGAGCTGGCCTTGCAGCCCCAAGCACAAGGAGTGATGGGGGCTTGTTTGATCCCCATAAACTCTAATTGCTTCTTCCTTCACCCCCAGCCAGCTGCTTCCCCTGGCTGGGCTGAAATGCCTGTTGTTCTCTGGGAGCAGGGAAAGGTGCCAGGCTGGGGGAGCTGCCCTGCTTTGTGCAGACCCTGCCGCAGGAGCATCAGCCTGACACAGCCCTGCCCTGCAGGACAGGGCACCGAGCACAGGATCCTGCAGGGCACCTCAGGCCCTGGGTATTGTCTTGTTTCTCCAAGTGGTGCCAGCTGTGGCAGGGATTGCATGGGCTGGAGCAGCGAACAGCTCTGCTTCAGCCCAGAGCCTGGGTTATTCCAGGTGGAGCAGACCTTTGGGCTATGAAATCAGTTTGCAGCTCCTGGGAGTTGAGCTGATCCCAAACTGATCTCACCCAGCTTAACGAGCAGTCAGCAGGAGTCATGGTGCCACTAATCCTGATTTAAATGTGAGTTAGAGCAGGGCTTGGATTCCACATCTCCAGAGTAATTTCTTGTGCCATCCAAACCTCATCAAAGTGTCCTGGGGAAAATGATTTTAACCAAGCCGTTGTGCTGTGTGCTGGCACAGGAACCAGGGGCTCAGGGTAACTGAGGTGTCAGCTCCCAGAACGTCACCCTGTGCTCAGTCCTGGGTTTGATTCAGAGGCACAGCTCCAGGCTTGGTTTTTCTTTATATTATCAGGATAACAGCACTAGCAAGGGTGTGTCCATCCCTTCACTCAGTGGGCAAACCCTTCCTTGAAGAGGGATATTTAAATATTCACATAATAATGAAGAAAAAACCCCAACCATACACAATTTGTATCAACTCATATCTGGCCCTGTGTGAAAAAACAGTCCAGAGGCCATGGAACTGCAGGGCTGCCTCAGCCAGGCAGTGTCACAGAGAGCTCTTTCTCTTTAATTTTTCATTTGGATCCTCTCTGTATGTAGGTCACAATGACTTAAAAGAGCAGGCACTGACCAGACAAAACCAAACCTCTCAGAACAAAGCCATTGTTGCAGGAGGAGGATTTTTCCTCAAACAAGACCCTACATTAGCACTGAAGGATTGCAGCACTCCCTGTGCCTCGCTCTGTTGGGGTTCCTGTTCCCAGGATGGGCAGAGCTGCAGCCTCTGGGCTCTGCTGGGCTGGCTCCTGCTGGAAGTGCAGGAGGGGCACGGAGCTGCTTCCTGGCCCCGTGTGCTGTGCTGACCCCTTGGAGTCAATCCTGGCTGGGTCCCCCTTCCCCAGGAGCAGAGGAGGGATGGGAAGCCTCTCCCTGCAGCTCCCATCCCTGTGCCTTCCTGCTTTTCCCAGTCCTTTATCACAGGGGCTGACAAAGCTCTGCTGCTGCTCCCGCCCCTGTGAGCATCACTCCATGGCCAACAGCCACTGCAGGGATTCATTCCCTGCTTCCCTGAGGGAATTCCTCCGTGCAGGGACACACAGCCCAAACATCCCTGAGCTGCTTCCCAGCTTTGGGAGGGGAGGGAAAACAGATCCTGGGTTTGGCCCTGGCTCAGCTCTGTGCCAGCACAGAACAGCAGGGAGTACCAACAACCTGCAAGGTTTTATTTTGGGAGAGGAGGGGGAGGCAGCCAAAGGTTGGGGCTCAGAAGGTCTCAGTGCCCTGGCCAAAGAGTCTTAGTGAGGCCTGGCTTGCAAACAGTGCTGGGTGGCAACTGGGCAGATAAAAATCCCCCCAAAACAGGATATAAACAGGCCCTGAGTACAGATCACTGGTGGAAAAGTTCTGTAGAATTGCAGATTGATGGGTTTGAGATCAACAGAAAACCAACAGCTTCCCCTTTGGCTTCAAAATCCATATTGTGCACCCAGACTTTGCATCAGGGGGTTGGAAATGGAGCATCTTCAGGGTCAAGTCAGTCTGTGATCCTGTGATCCTGAATTTTGTAAATGTGACACAAACCCCAGTTCTGATGCAGGGACAGCTGAGGTATTTTGGTGCCTTTTAGGACACGAGCTGCAGCTTTGCCCCTGGAGTTGCCAGGGGAGGTTCAGCAGCACGGAGCTGGCACTGGATGGTGCTGTGGGCCAGCACAGGTGAGCTCACCTGGCTGTCAGACAGATCCTGCTGCTGTGGAGCCGCCAGGGGAGCCACAGGGACAGCCAGGACCCTGCATCACTCCTGGATGCAAAGTCTTTTCAAAAGCAGATTTTGCAAGAGCATTTTGTGCCTGAGGAAGCAGAATTTTGGGAAGTTGGCTCCTGTCCAGTCACTGAGCTGAGCGTCCAGGCTTTTAAACACCCTGTGAGTGATCTGTGTGTTACCAGTCTGAGCCATTGAAAAAGGCAAGTTTAGATTAAAAGGCAAGTTTTAAAAAATAAACAAATGTCTAGATCACTGAGTATTCCAATTTGGAAGAGACCCACAAGGATCATCAAGTCCAGCCCTTAAATTAATGGCCCATACAGGCATTGAACTCATACACTTGGTGTTCTCAGCACCCTGCTCTGACCAGCTGAGCCAATCTGGCACTTCTTAGGCCTTTAGGAGGGAAACAGCTGTTGTTTGGTACTCTGGAGTAAAGAAACTCTTAAGTAGAAGTTCAGATTTTGAAGTGTTTTCCAGATTTTTCTTCTGATTCTGGAAGGAATCTTTAAGAGAAATGTGGTTTATTCCAGGGTTTGAGAAAATCACAGCTGTTACCAACCCAGTCTCATTTTCCCACTTTTCCATCAATGTTGTTTGATTAATAAGATCCAACTCAGTGCTGAGCAACTCAGGAATAAATCAAACTGTAGAAGAGGGACACCAGATGTAATAAAAGCAGTTCCTGGAACAAGGAGATGCAAGGATCTGCTTGGTGTGGAGGTGGGGAAGGAATGGCACGTGCAATGTGTGTATTTTCTCTGCCACAGAAGTGTATTTTCTTCTCCTGATGGATGTATCTAAGGCAATATAAACAATTTCAAAGAGCTGAAAGTATGCAGTGAGATGTTGCTGTGAATCACACACATCAAAGCAGAGCTGAGGCCCAGAAGAGGCTTTCTGTGCAAAGAAAACTGGCTTTTCTTGTATTTCAGGGAAAGGAATCCTTCTCTGCGGCTCAAACTCTGTCTGTCCCTGCACACTTGACTTGGATCAGTATTTTCAGTGGGGCACTTGCTAAACACTGCACTGGCATAAGAAAAATTCACTCAAATATTGGTTTCTCCTGTCTGCCTTTGAGGTTATTTCAGATCAAATCCTTCTTCAAATGGTTTCTCCCCAGCTCCAGGCAGGTGCTGCCCCACCTGAGCCTTCTCCCAGGTGAGCTGCAGGGGAAGGGGGAGCAGGAAAGGCTTCAGAGGGTGCCAGAGAGAGGAGGGGACTTGGAAATACCAAAAGGTCAACTGCAAACCAGAAGTGCCTTCAGAGAAAGAAAAGAGCAGTGTTTAATGGAATGTTCCCTTTGCCAGAGCTCTGGAACAGCAGGATTTCTCTGGAAGGGGGTTTGGAAGCCACAGCCATGTGAGGAAATCCCAATTTGATTCCCTGGAGGATAAGCTCCCTTTGGAGCTGTGTTATCTGATGTGTCAGCAAGGACAATCACACTGATATTATCAAGTAGTAAAATCTTTACAGCACAGCCCATGAACTGTGTAGATAAAGGGGGTGGCTTTGGGGTTTGCTCAGAGAAGTCCAGAAGAGTTGCAATGATCTCTGTCTTCAGGGCTGTCAGTCATTAACTTTATTAGAACTGTATGTATTTCTATATAAGAAATCCAGAGAGGGAGGATTTTAACTCAGTTTTTTGACCAGAAGACTCTGCAGATAAAGTTGAATTGTATCTTCCTTTTTAGCAACCTTTGAAATATTGTCTATATTAGACTAAAACCATTGGAGTTCAAAATATTCCACAGTGGCTCTTAATCCAGTGATACTTCAAAGGAATCTGAGCCATTTTGTGGGAGCCAAATCGAGAGCAGCCAAAATTAGTCTTCCTGTGCCTTTTCAGAATACACAAATCCAAACTGGCTTAACAAAATTCAAGTCTTCTGTTGTAGTTGTTAAAAATCAAGATAATTCCCATTTCTGCTGTCCATCCCCATCCCATTTAACTGGATACCACTGACAACACTTACTACAGGATAACTTATTAAAGGGAAGAATCCTGGAGAAAGGAGGGAATTAAATTCCCAAGAAGTTGTGGTATCAGGTGCATTTTCTGTCTCTGTAATTCCCAGGTTCAGTTTTCTGTCTCTGTAATTCCCAACCCAGACCTCAGCAGGCTCCCTGAGGTTCCACTTGGAGATCAGCAACACTGGTGGGGTCCAAGCCCTTCCTACAGAAGCTCTGCCAGCCTGTGCAGCCTGAATGAATCCTTTGTCTTGTTTTCTGGAAATTTCCTTTCTGGAGATCCAGACAGTCGGAAGGTTCTCCTGATAAAGTGTTGTCACATGAAATAATTGATTTTTCTTTTAGGGAATCCCCCAAAATACGGGGTTTTTGGAAGGTCTGTGCCTTCCTCCCCTGCAGGTGTCTGTGAACGTTTGGTGAGCTCCTGTTTTTCCTGGTTTTCCTGGGCAGATCCGTGTCCCACCTGGGGCAGGGACAGGCTCTGTGCCGTGCCACCTGTGGAGTTTGGCAGGGGCGTTTCTGAGCAGTATTTAAGGTCTGTCCAAGCTGTTCAATAATTCAGCCCCATCCTGGTGATGAATTCTCTGCTGTTCAGGGCCGGAGAGCGGCAACACCTCGGACCAGACTAAACGGGCACTTAACAAGGCCCAGCGTAACAGGACTCCCCTGGAATTACCCAGCACATTAAGGCCAAATGAGCTCATCCTGAATTCATTAGCAATGATTACTCTGAGTACCAGAGGAATTAATAATCATTAGCATTTCCTAGGGAGGGCTGCCGGAGAACTGCCAGACTGGTTCAGGGCTTCGCAGGCTTTCCCCAGCAAGTTCCATTTGCAGGGAGTCATTAAATGGAACTTTGTGGTCGCTGGAGAGTTCCCACTGATATTTTGAGTCCGTACTCCCAGTTCAGTTGCAATCCAGCTCTAAAAGCACTTCAAAGCCCAGCACTGCCTGCTTCAGTCGCTGCTGGAATTACCTCCCTCATCCCCGTTTTGTCTCCGAGTGAATCTCCCTGGCTTTCTGCAACTCTCCTGAAAGGTTAATAAACCTGGGAGGCTGCTGGGAGCCACCCAAGGGCAGAGGGACTCCACAGACAAAAGGAATGCAAAAATGTGGTATTTATGATTTCGTGCGAGTAAATTCTCAAAGTAAAGATATCCAAGGCTTTGATTTGGCTCCTTAAAGCTCCCTCTGTTCCCAGCAGCATTTGAAGACTCAGCTGTTTTGCATATCAGAGGCAGCTGACTCGGGAGGCAGAGGGAATTCACTGCTCACTTTGGATGACCTTTTCCTTTGGGGATGAGTTTCCACAAGAGTTTTACTTCTCTGACAACTTATTCCTGTTCACTGTCTCCAAACGCTGCACACTTGGAATTTACATCATCCTGGTACATTCAAAGACAGCGCTGAGCTTTTCTGCATAACTGCTCCTTGTAACAGCAGAATCGTATCATGGGATCATAGAATACCCTGAGCTGGAAGGGATCATCCGGTCCCACTCCTGCCCTGCACAGACATCCCAGCAACCCCCCCCGGGCATCCCTGGCAGCCTCGGGGCCGTGCCCATTCCCTGGGGAGCCTGGGCAGGGCCCAGCACCCTCTGGGGGAAGAACCTTTCCCTGAGATCCAACCTGAACCTCCCTGGCCCAGCTCCAGCTGGTTTTAGTTGGAAATGAAGACACAAGGGCTTGGATGCCTGACCTGATGGATTGTGCAAGTGGTGTCACTTTAGTAAAGTCAGAGGGACTCAATTCCTTTATTCTTGGAATAAACTTTGTCCTGACTCTGTGTTTGGAGGATTGCTTAGTGACATTCTGCATTCTCCAAGACTCCATTGAATTTCATTTCATTTTATAACAGAAAAGACAGGAATGGAAACATGGATTTGTTTCAGGGTAAGAGAGCAGAAGCAGGGGTGCAAATCCTCAGTGCCTGCTAAAAGCTGCACAGACAGGCCCAGGCCTGGTCTGTCCTCAGACCATTCTGAGTGATGCTGACCCTCAGCACCAGGTAGAGCAGCACTTTTATCATTTATTAACACTTTATGGTGTGGATGGGTGTTTGTCACCTGCTCTCCCAAGCACAGGGTGGTGTCCAGCTGCTCTGAGGTGAATAAACTCCTGCTCTGTGTGTGGCAAGAGTGACCCACCCAGTCAAACAGTTACTCCTTGGGTATCTCCTGAGCTACAGACTCACCCTGGCTCTGTGCCCACCACATCCCCCCTGTCTGGGTGCTGGACACTTGAGGAGCTGTCAGCATTTTCATATCTCATCATGGGACAGCTATCAATATAATCTGATTTTATGGACAGGGAGCATAAAAGCTCAAGTACTGTTCATATAATCTGATTATCTCCTTCCCTTGACACAGGACTGGGCTGCTTTCCTTATCCAGTTTGATCTCTCTCCCAAGGTCCCTGGGGTATTACTCTGCCAGTGCAATTGTCCCCTGCAAGTTTTATATGAGCAGGAGAGTTTATGGTTTGAGTTCACGGACCTCCTTCCCAGGGCTGTGCAGGTCCCTCTGGAACAAAGCACTGAGGCTCCTGTGGATGTGCCACCCCTGCCCTGCTTCCTGTGCTTGTGCTGCTTTACTCTTTGCAGGTGGGGCCTCAGCAGCAGGGTCCAGCTGGGAAAGGAAGTTTCCTTTCACTGAGTTCAGCAATCTTGGGATTAAACTGAAGGAGTTTCAATTAACAAACTAAGTGTCAAATATGTTTTCTGGACAGTCAGAGTCATTTTACAGTCACTTTTAAATCAAAAGTGCAAAGGAAACCCTGGTGGTAACACAAGTTACCCCAGGTCCTTCTCTGCAGAGCTGAGAACTGGTGCATGGTCCATTTTTATTTTATCTTTATTCCATCCTGAATGTGAAACCAGTGAAATCTTAAAAGTAAAAATACATAATTTTGTTTAAATCTGCACTAAAATGAAAACTGAGCTTTTGGCCTTGATTCCTGCTGATCTCCAGGTTATTGGCAGGGATGTACAATTGCCTGATAACCTTGGTTCTCACACAGGTAGATGGCATCGATGAGTGACTCACGGGGGCCATAAAGCTCTGTTCCCAAGGGGCTGAGACTTGGGCTGCTCTATAAAGCCAGGGCTCAGGCCATCTGATCCATTCTGCTCTGATCCAGCTGCTGTTGCACTTTCCCAGGCACATCCCGAGGCAACAATGGCATTCGCAGGCAAATACGAGTTCGAGGGCGACGAGAACTACGATGCCTTTGTGCAGAAGATTGGTGGGTCTGGCTGGGCTGGGAGCAGGGCATGGATTGGATAAAATACTGGGGAAAGGCTGGGAGAGCTGGGATTCTTCAGCCTGGAGAGGAAAAGCTTTGGGGTGACCAAATTGTGGCCTTGCAGGGCCTGAAGGGGCTACAGGAAAGATGGAGAGAGACTCTTTACAAGGGATGGAGGGACAGGACAAGGGGGAATGAATTCAAACTTGCAGGGAGTAGGTTTAGATGGAAAATTAGGAAGAAATTCTTCCCTGTGAGGGTGGGCAGGCCCTGGCACAGGGTGCCCAGAGCAGCTGTGGCTGCCCCTGGATCCCTGGCAGTGTCCAAGGCCAGGCTGGATGGGGCTGGGAGCAGCCTGGGATATTGGGAGATGTCCCTGCCCATGGCAGGGCGTTGGATGATCTTTAAGGTCCCTTCCATCCCAAGCTGTTCCATGATTTCATGATTCCATGTGCATCTATTTAAAGAGCAAGAGCAAATATAAAAATAGGTATGTGCAGCTAAATCCAAAGGCCCAAGCATTAAATTCCAAGCATTGCATGTGTAGGTTAAGGAGAAGGGAATCTTTTATGTCCTTTGTATCTATACATTTTTCCTGTGTATTTTTTCTCAGGGAAAAGAAATCAAGATTATTATTTTAGCAAATGCATTAATGTACCAATATCTCTCTTTACACCAGTAATTTCAACTCAGAGCTTTGATATTGTAAAAAAATTAAAAATAATAAATGAACCACAAGTCAGATGCTCTGAGAACAAACACACCACTGTCATCCTTCAGTTCAAATTCAGCTTAGATTTGATAAATTCTCTGTTTTTGTTGATTAAGGTCTCCCCAGTGACAAGGTTGAAATGGGAAGGAACTGCAAAATTGTGACTGAGGTGGTGCAGAATGGAAATGACTTCACCTGGACACAGCACTTCCCGGGAGGCCGCACCACCACCAACAGCTTCACCGTGGGCAAGGAGGCAGACATGGAGACCATGGGGGGCAAGAAGTTCAAGGTAAATTCCCTGAGCTTTCCAGCTCCACAGCCTCAGGTGGATTTGGATTTAGGGTGAAAAGCAAAGCAGTGTCAGGCCCAGTGAAGGTGTGGAGTACTGAAGGGGGTGGAATGAGAGGAGGTCTAGGGCCCTTTCCAACCCAAACCGTCCTTGAATTCCCTAATTCCACCATCCCTGATTCCTGGGCTGCCTGCCAGGACCATTTCCAGAGCTATTCGTGAGTGATGTGGAGATCTGGACCCTGCAGGTGTTGGTACATGAACATTTTTCTATTTAAATTGCAAACATTCAAGGACTAAAGCCCAAGGGTTTTAGCCCTGGGCATGAGGCCACAGGTGCAACACACAACCTCTGTCCCATAAACTTCCAGCACCAGGTGTGCAGGTGTTTACAGAATATCCAGTAACAGAAATTCCAGCAATCCCAGCAACATGAACCCTTTCTCTCTTACAGGCAACTGTCAAAATGGAAGATGGGAAACTTGTAGCTGATTTCCCCAACTACCGCCACACTGCAGAGATTTCTGGGGGGAAGCTGGTAGAGGTGAGTGCTCACAGATCCAGGGTAGTTCCTAAAAAACAAAGAAAAACCTCAAGAGCAGCAGGCTTAAAATGTGAAGCTTAGAAAAATATCTTAAGTGAAGGACAGGCTCTGAGCCATGCCCAGGGCTGCTCCCCTGGACTCCTGAGCTCTGATTACACTGTTCAACCTAAGTTTGGGTTTGTTCTTTGTTGCAGATTTCTACTTCTTCTGGTGTAGTCTACAAAAGGACCAGCAAAAAGATTGCCTAAGGCAGCAAGGCCAGTCGTTGGATGATCTCTGAAAGCCAACAATAAAAGAAATTAATAAAAGTTCTGTCTTTGTCGCTTTCTTGGTATTACAAGCATCCTCATGGTAATGCTTACCCCAGTCATAAATATCTGACAGGTACTCAGAAAATCAGAGTGCAAAAGTCAGAAGATGCAGCAAAGCATTTAGTAATGATGCTGTGCAGGTGTTTCAGGGGGTGATGCACACCTGGCATATTCTAGTGTTTCCTACCTCCCACCTCCTGAACAGAAGCTCCATTCAGCTTCTGCCTGGAGAAGGACAATTCTCTGCCCAACACCTACATCAGAATGCAAGACCTGGTCAAAGTCTTTTACCCCATTGCTGCTTGGAGGGCAGAAAAGAAGGGGCTTGAAAGCAAGAGAAAGTCAGTTTACGACTCATTACAAGTGTCTCACCCTGCCAGCAGGGTTTTCTCTTTGTGCCAACATCTGATCTTAACCTTAGAAGACATTGAAGGTTTTACAGCTGTAAATACAGACCTATTTCCTCATTGCAGTCCTGCTGTTTCTGCAGGGAAGGTTCATGTTTGGACTCCTGAGTGTTACTTGTGAAGGACCCCAGCACTGGGAGATGAGGCTGAAATCCAGGGAATGTGTCCCTGCCCATGGCAGGGCTGGAACAAGATGGGATTTAAGGTCCTTCCAACCCAAACCCCTCTGTGACTCTGATTCTCTGCTCTGAGGGACACCAGTGGTGCTCAGTTTGTGCCCTGAGAGGAGCTCTGAACCTTAAAAATGAGACCTTTTAATCACTTCCTGTGCACACCAGATGCCTTTGCTGCTAGAACTGCCTTGATGGGGCTGGGATGGACTTTCAGAATTCCAGCTGACAAATTCCTGACTCTGAACTGGCTGGCAAAGCCTAATTCCATTAGCAAGGATCGTGCTGGGCTGCAGGGGAGGAGGCCCAGTGACACAATCTCCAGCATCAATGGCACTGCCCAGCCCAGCTCAGCTTTAGGAAATCACTGTTGGTTTCATGCTTTATTATAACCATGTAATAACCAAAGCATTCTGCAGCAGCATTTGAGTTACATGTCCATGGCATGTTGGAATAGTCATGGAATACATAATGGGTAGCTTTGGGATGGAGACATCTGTGAGGCTGCTGAAATCTGGTACCCAGTGGGCTTGATGACATCAGGTAAAAGTCTGAATAGCCAATACAGGGTGCAATCACCTGATAATCCCACAGGCAAATGTGGAATCATCTGATAATCCCAGACACGTCCCATGCAAGGCCACACTGTTTGGACCGAGGCCCATTTCCTATTTTTTCCCATAGTTCCTCATCCTACACTTCATTGAGATAATCTTGGTCAGGATAAATCAAGAATCCAGTAAATAAGCTGTCTGTCCAGTAGGGATCATAGAAGAGCCCATTTTGCTCTGAGTAGAAGATCTGCAGCCACACCTCATCCTCCTGCTTCAGTGCCAGGATGGTCGATCCAGAGGCCACGTCGTGGTTCCCAGTGTTGGCATCAAAAGTCTTGATCCGGTACTGGCCGTTGTGGACCAGGCCAATGGCCAAGTGCTTGTTGGCCAAAGTGATGTCGTAGGTGAAGTAGTAAATCCCGGGGATGCTGCAGATGAACTTCCCACTGGAAGCGTTGTAATGCCCTCCCTCGTTCATCAGGATCCTGTCAAACTTGATGGGCAGCCGTTCCCTGGGGTAGCTCTTGGACACTGCCACGGAGAAGGCAGACTTGGCTCTGCTGCCGCTGCAGCTGCAGGGTCCCGGCAGCCCAGGCTCACCCTGGCTCCCTTTGGGCCCTTTCTTCCCCGGGGCCCCGTTTTTCCCGGGATTGCCCTTTAAACCCTTGGGCCCCCGGGGCCCTGCCTTGCCAATGGCTCCTGCTTTCCCCTTCGGGCCTGGCTTGCCCGGGTTTCCTGTTCTGCCCTGGGGACCTGGAAGACAAATGATCTTATCAATTTTCCTTATCAGTTTTGAGGGAAAGAGCTGATACAGTGTGTGGAAGGTGGCGAGAGCATTGCAGCAGGGATTTCATTCAGGAGGGAGCCATTGCTGGTGTGAGAATCCCAGTGAAACCCCACCTGGGGCTGGACGTCTGTCCGGACTGACCACCCGGGGCAGGCAGGGAGTTGGTGTGGTAACAGGGGAACTCTGGTTCCATTATCTGGCTCGCTTGAGAAAAAGGAGGAATTAAAGAACAAGCATTAAATGTTTGGGTTTTAGAGAGTGGGGCAGGTTTGTGAAGCTTTCAGAGCCTCACTTTGAGCAGATGAGTACTTTTGATCTCATGTCTCTTTTTTTACTTTGCTTTTTTTTTTTTTTTTTACATTTAGCATGAAACTGTTTAAAAACAAGGCAAAAGTAAATCTAGATGTGGTAAAAAGCCCAGCCCAGCTGGGACATGAACCAGCGAACTCCAGGGGCAGGGGCTGCCTTGAGATAGGAAGGGAGTTGGGCTGGCAGTGATTCTTGCTCGGTGGTATCTGATATGAGCAAAATCGTGAGGATTTATGCGGTGTCTCTTGACCTGCTGTAGCAAGAGCAGATCGAAACGCAGCTGTGGCTGGAAATCTGCTCTCCAGATTCCCGGTTTGGGGGTGGGAGAAGGGAGGCAGCCGCAGGCTGGGCTCGCTGGCGTTGCTGAGGCAGGAGTGCTCTCTAGTGTGGCAGAGGGAAATCACTGCTCCGCACAGGGCTGCTCCTGCTGCCTCCGGGAGCATCCAGAGCACAGCCCCGCCTCAGGACTGAAGACGGGCTGTTGTTTGCTTTGGATTAGGTCCGGCATGGCCAGTGCCTATCTTGTTACAGTGCTCTGGGCAGCCGGTCCTTCCTTTTCTCACGTGGCTCTGGTTTTCCGGGGAGCAGGAACCAGAGACCAGCTCCTTGTGTCCTCTGGAGAGCCTTGGTCGGCACAGGGTGAACCTCACTGTGTCACAAAATGAAGCCAACAGAAACTGCACCCAGCTGTCAGGACACGGTGTGAGCCTGGAGCCCCTCTGACAAGTGGGACCATTTGGAGCGGGGACAGAGGGAATTCTGGCGGAGCTTCCCACGAGGTGTTGCTGTGAAGGGGCTGTTGCACCACAGCTTCCACCTCTCCATTGCTGTGTTGAGCCCTTCTCTCTTACCTTCATCGCCGTGCTCGCCTTTCTCCCCGTCCTGGCCGTCCTTGCCGTCCTTGCCGGGGAAGCCCATCCTGCCCACGGTCCCTGGGGTCCCTGGCACGCCGGGGGGCCCGGGGGGCCCGGGGGGCCCTGGCAGGCTGCAGGCCAGCTGGGCACCCTCCTGCAGCTCCCGCTTGGCAAAGCCCCCCAGGATGTGGTTTGCCACGCAGGGCACGGTCCAGAGGAGCAGGACAGCAGAGATCATGGCACAGCCTGTGGGGAGGAGACGGGATGTGGGAGCAGCGTGTGGGCACCACTGGCATGGACTGGTGAAGAAATCTGCATGAAACTGGGAGATAATTTGGCTTTTCTTGGCAGGGTGGGGGAGCTGTTTGCTTTGGTGTGATGTGATTCCAAGGACTTGGCTCATGGAGTTTTCCAGGTCAGACCAATATTCTTATCAAACTTACTCTTCTCCAAGCCTGTATCTGTGTCCATCCCTCATTTTGTTTTGCTCCCTGAGCCTCTCTTCCCCCACAGCACCAGGAACAATGGCAAAGGGGTGCAGAAAGCAGCTGCTTGGGACCAGGGGAGTGGAGGAAGGGGAAGGGGTTTGGTGTGAGCGTCCCCCACACGACCTGCCCGTGGTTGCGTCGCTGGGGTTTCTTCAAAGCACAAAGCCCATGGTGTGATGCAGGGCAGGACTCAGACAGGCTGGGCAGGATTTGGGCCAAGCCTTTTGCCTACGAGCTGAGCCTCATCCCCTTTCCCACTGCAGCTCAGCTTTAGCAGCTCCCTGGTACTGTTATGTGCAACTCCTGCACTAGAAATAAGATGCTTAAAGCACTGGCTAAATTCCATGTTGGCCTTAGCTCTCTTCCTGTTCTCGGCTCCTGAGGGGTGGAAATGCATATTTAGATGCTCCAAATCCAGCCAGATGATCCTACATATTTATGCTCAGTGGGAGCCCCCAGTTTTGTGATATTATAATTAAGAACATGCAGAGGAGAGGGAAATGCAAACCAGATCCAGGGCTGGATTTGGCTGCTAAGCCCTTTGGTTCTTCAGCTCTGATTTGCTGCTGCTGAAAGGCATTGGTTTAATGCACTTGCGAGATGGAAAACACCATCCAGTGTTCATGTGGAAAGTTGAATGAAGGCTTCTGAGTTCATGGAAAGGGAAACAAAATGTTCAAATGCCTGTGGAGTGGGAGATCACAAGGAAAGCTGCATCCCTGCTTCCCAGGAACCCCTCCAACGGGGCAGAGAAGTGAGAGGCATCTGGAGGTGGATGACGCTCACAAGCTGTGGCAGGGAAAAATGTCATTGTGGAGCTTAACCTGGAAAAAAGCTGGGAATGCCTCATGTGGAGAAGAAATGTGCAAGAAGGAGCAGAGGGTGGGAGGGCAGCTCATCCTCCGAAAGTTTCTTACCATAATCACTTCTGCTACCTTGAGGCAACCCAGCTCATTGACCTGATGGGATAAAAAGTGGGAAACAAAATCCCCTGAGGCTGGGAGGTCAGTCAGTGGGAGCAGCACTTGGATAAGTGGGGAGTATCCAAGTACCTGGAGCTGTGCTGTTAATTAACAGCTCCACAAGAACGCTGCATCCCATGTCCCAGCAACGTGTGTGGGATGCAAAGCACATCCACAAGAGGATCTCTAAATAACCTCTTGGAGAAATCTTTTTGAAAGAGAACAAACCTCATGCTGTTCCACCTTAAAAGAAAAACTGTTCCTCGATGTAGAAGGTCCGGTGAGCTCCAAAAAGCAAATTGGAAGCAGATCAGCATCTCCCCTCTCTGCGGTGTGGGCAGCCAGCCCGGCACAGGAGGCTGTGCAGCAGCAGGGCTGATTTTCCAATGACATTTTAACCAATGGCTTTGTCACCAGAGTTAGAGACCTTTGGGCCATGCCCAATGCCTGTTGTGCATTAAAGAGATGTTCCTGTAAGAAAAGATCCTGCCTGGAACAGTCAGGACCAGCTGTACTTTCTGCTGCTTCCAGGGCAGCTGGGCTGAAACCCCGGAGGAAATTCCCTGAGGGTTGCCAGCCTCGGGGTTTGGTGGCATGTGCAGTGGCTGGATGGTGATTTTTTGGCCAGCAAAGCCACCCTGTGCCATGTGGTGGTGGGAATAGGAGACCCTGGGGAAATTGCTGCTTGCAGGGAGTCAGGAGTGGGATGAGGGGACCCAGCAGCGAGCGAACACCGTGACTTTCTTCTCTATTTCCTTTCAATATTCAAGGCTTTCTCAAACAAAATATCCATCTTTCTGCCTCACTAGTGTACCTCAAGGTGTCTTAATTAATCTTCAAGATAATCATTATCCCCATGAGCCTAATTCTCAGCTCTGGAGGTTGCCCTGCAGCGTCCCTGGGGTGGAAGCAAAAGGAGCCCTTGGGTGCAAGGCCGATTTAGGCAAAATGAGGTGTGACAGCAGTGACAGAGAGCAGCTGAAATGGGTGGATTTAACTGATATGAACCAGGGAAGCACTTACACCAACAGAGGTTTGATCTGTTCCCTGCCGCTGCACAAAGCAACGGCAAAGGAGGGAAAGCAGAGGATGCACCTTCTGTCCTCAACCTGCAGCGCTCTCTTGGCTTCGGGCACCGGGAATTCCCGTGCCAAACCTTTCATAGCCTGGAGCAAAAGCACCAGGAATTCCTGTGCCAAACCTTTCCTAGCCCCGAGCTCAAACCCGTCTGGGCAGCTGCCCAATGCAGGGACAGGCTGAAGGAGGTGGGAGCTCCCGGCGAAGGCTGAGGAATGTTTCCCTCATGGTGTTATTTCTTTAACTGGCAACTGTTGCCTTTATGGATTCCTGTGCAGGCTTTGGAAACCTGAGTGCTCAGTGACTTAGACCTTATTTGGGAAGTTTTCAAAGTTAAGGTTAAGAGGAGGGAGAGGCAGAAAAAGGAAAAGTGGATCTACTCACCAGCCTAATCTCCTCAGTGAGATCCTGACAGGCGCTGGCAGCCCCCAGCACTTCAGGCAGATGTTTTGCTGCAGATCCCCAGCCCTGTCCTGCCACAGCAGGTCCTGGGAGGGCTGTGCAGGATTGACTTTGGTCCTTTTTACTCCCGTTTTACTTCTTTTTGTGCGTAGTTTGAGCTCCCTGCAGCAGCTCCACTTTGGCTCCACGTTGCCAAAGGCATATTTTTATTATTGTGTAATGGATCCGAGCCTCTGCCTCGGTCACGTGGCACGGGAAGAGATTTTTACGCACATGTGGCTGGAAAGCTCTTGATGCTTGGGGAGCTTTTCCCTTTCTCCCTCTCCCTTGCAGTCCTGGAGGAAAGGCTCAGGGGTTGCCTGGATCATTTCTGGTTGATGCTGCCCCTCTTTGCTGTAGTCACTCCTCACGCAAGCAGGGAATGGGTAACGCTGATCCAACTGGGGAACAACTTTGACACTTTATCCTGGAGCATTAAAGGGAAGAAAATCTTGTCCTTGGGGTGGAAACTCACTTCAAATCACTCCAAGCTTGAATTTAAGGACCAAGTCATGAAGCAGCAGCTCTGCAAATGTAGATTTGTACCTCAGCACTGCTTCAGGCTGATGTGCACTCTAAAATACAACTTTGCCATGGGGATGGCAGGGCAGGAATGCTTCTGTCTTGGGAAGGAGTTGGGATTTTGTTTTAAGCTTGGAAAGTAATTACAACCCCCCAGCAATTTCTTCAGGTAAGGCAGGAACAGCAGGAGCAGCAGCTGTAGCTGAAGCAGGATGTTCTGGGATGCTGCCAGGGCTGGTATGGACCAGACTCATCTTTGGTTGTGGGTTCCTGCTCTGGCCCCACCAGGATCCCGCACGGGGCGTGGGACAGGCGTGTGCCTGGTGGCAGGGCTCCAAACCCTGCCCTGCAGCTCTGCAGCCAGAAAATCCTTTCTCCTCAGTGCAGAACATCAGCTGACTGGGAGAATGCTGGAATTGTCATTCCTTGCTCTGCCCAAATTCATCCTTCCCAGAGTTGTCGTGGTTTATTTTTAAGCTTTCCCCTGTGCTTGCTTTTGGCACTTGGTGGGAACGGATATAACATAAAAATGAAGTCTGTACACAGTTGGCTTTGTGAGCTGGGGCCACTTTAGATGCTCCTGGGAGGACTGAGAACATTTGGCTGAGGAAGCACAGGGCTGTTTTCGTGCTGTGCTCACAGTCTCACAGAGCTCCTGCAGAGCCAGCGCCCCGGCCCCAGCTCCCTGACACTGAACAACCCCCTGGAGAACAATCCCCCTTTCCCAAACAATCACCAGCTTTGCATTTCCCTGGGAAAAGGGCTGGTTTAGAAAAGCTGTCATGTGGCTGCAGAGCTCTGGCTGTCCCAGCCCCACTCCCCTCTAGCACTGGGGTGAGCACAACTGGGACAGATCCCAGACACTGCTCTGAGGGGTGCTCTGGACATTGGGCAGATACAAATTCTTTTTTTGCCTGTTTCCATAAAGTTTGTCGGAACCTGGACCTCGTGCTGGGCCCCCCTGCCTGGGTGTGGGCCAAAAGGCTCAAGGCACTGCATGTGAAACAGGAAACCAGGTGAAAGCTTCCCGGGGGCTTTGCCGCGGTGCCAGTCGGATGGGCCTGGGAAGCCACAGTGCTCTCCTCAGACGCTGATGGTGTGGAAAAGGAAAAGCTCCTCTGCTGATCCTGCTCCCGCCCCACGGCAGCTGTGCTTTGGGATGGGTGTGACACAGGTTGGACACACAGCAATCCTGCCAGGCAGCCCCAGGCAGGAGCAGGGAATCACAGTTCGGGGTGATTTTGTGCCCAGGTCTGCAGCATGGGGAAGGCAGCGAGAGCCTGACCTAGTTCAGCAGCATGGGGAGAAACTGCTGGGAAGCTCCTGCCAGGCAGATGGAAAATCTGTCTGTGTTGCAGGGCCAGGCCAGGCTCCACTGGGGTCCCAGACAGCTCTGCTGAGAACACTTGGCAGCACAATTCGTTAAATAAACAAACTGCCCGTGCACAGAGAAGCAGAGCAGCCTGAGACTCGTGCTCAGTGCTTTCTGTGTCAGTGAGAAATCGCAGGGGACATTACAACAGATCTTGTCCCTAAAAATCCAGCAATAACATTGGGAGTGTGCCTCTCACCAAAGATGAGTGTCAGTGCTTTGGGGTTTTTGGGAGATACTAAGGGGAAGGAAGAAGCATTTTTCTACCCAACAGGCCTCCAGACTTAGTGTGGGATGGTGATTTGAGTAATTTTTATTGCCCTGCCTAAAAGCAGTTTGAAAATCTGTAAGCAGTCTACAGAGAGTGATTGTCCCTCTCCAAAAGCCCCCATAAAAATGAGTCAAAACCCTGTTTAAACTTAAAGGATGCACTTGAGACCATTAGCTCTGCTTAGGAGCTGCAGCCCTGACCCATTAAGACAAAAATAAATAGAGCTTATTTTAGGAAGACGGAAGTGGGAACCAGCCCAATCACCAGTGAGCCACTGCCAACACTGAGCAGATGCTGTGTAAAGGTTGGGATTTTTCTTTTTGTTCCATGTACCTTCTAATTCAAAGTAAATTCAGCAACTTTTTTGACTCACCACAATTGGCCCCTGCCTTGATGCCAAGTAGCATAGTTAGACAAGAAAGGATTTCTGAAAATTATTTGTATTTCCCAATTACAAAAAACCTCCAGCCCCCCTGCTCTGGAGTCTGTAGCATCAGACTTGCACCTTAACCATATCCAACAATAATGTGAAATAAACAAGGTGCCAACAAAATGAGAAATCGTTTCCCTACTCCTACCTTGAAGCCACAGCTGAATCCCATGGCGGAGATGCTGCAGGAAGGACCAGAACTGTTATTTTATTTAGGAGCAATAAAAAAAAATTCTGAAAAAATAACAGCTGGTGTACAGCAAGTTATCTCAAACCTCACCTCAGGCAGCAAACAGGGCAGGTAACAGCAGCAGGCTTTCTATTTTTCACAATTTTGATTCTTCAGGGCTTTCTTTGCTCTCCAGTTTGTAAACAAGAGCTTGTCAGGCAGGAAAATACACCAGGGAAGCTGAAAGAGATAGTAAAGAGCTTGGCAAACTCAGCTTTCCACTGCAGCACGCCAAGGCAAGAGGGAGAACATCCAATATAAATCCCAAATTAAGCTACCTGCAAGATGCTCTCAAAGCAGCCTCTAAACTTCTTCCTTAAAAAACCCCACAACTTTACACCCAGTGAGCAGCTGGGGGCTGGGTTGTTCAGCTCAGAGCTGGTGAAAACTACTCCACCAGCACACGGAGAGAGGCCAAAGGTTAAGAGCAGTAATATTTAACTTTATATATTCCTGCAAATAAACCAGGATTAATTAGACCAGGCAACACTAACGCCTCCCCAGCTCCCTCTGCGGGCTGGCACTCGGCTCCCAGCCTGTAATTTCCCATGTGAAAAAGGTTAATTCAGAATTAGGATCTCATTTATAATAAGCTTTCAGGGCCAAGGCTTAGCCCAACTGCAATGAACCTATGGTTTCAGGGGCCAGCTGCAGATTTTTCTCTTTGCTTTCTAATCAGAAAGAAACCTCCCTCACACTTCACAGCTGCAACCTATATAAGGGATGGGGCTGAGGCACTCTTGTTTTTCCTTGAATATTTGAGGGGTTTTTTTTTTGTTGTTCCATCTGCAGCCCTCGAGAGCATGGAGAGCACTTGGAGGATTTGTGTGTGTTTGTACTGCTGCCTGCCCTGGCTCTCTTCTGGCACCCAGTACTCCACCCGCTCCAGGGGCCGGGGGGGCTCGGAGAAGGCTCCCGAGGATGCTGCCAGTGAGCTCAGCGCGGTGCTGCAGCTGCCCCAAGGTGGGGGACCGGTCCCTGCCCTCCTGCCGCCCCTGCTCAAGGTGCTGCACGCCCGCGGCTCCCGGGGCTGGCACAGCGAGGCCCCGCGGCTGCAGCCGGACTCCAGGGCCCTGCGGTACATGAAGAGGCTGTACAGGATGTCTGCCACCAGGGAGGGCATCCCCAAGGCGCACCGAGGCCGTCTCTATAACACGGTGCGGCTCTTCACCCCGTGCTGGGAATGCGAGCACCGCCTCAGGGACCTGGGGAAAGGTAGGCGTGCAGTGCTTGGGCTGGAGCGGTCACACGGGGTTCCTGTGTGTTCTGTGCTGGCAGCAGGAGATAAAAACACCTCCTTTCTTTAGAGCTGTTGCTATTTTAGTCCTGGAGGCTCTTCTCCTAAACTGTAGGAGTTTTTCATAACCTACTTCTTACATGGCATTAGGCACAGGCTTCGCAGGCTAGGGAATACCACACAAGTGGTATGTACAAGACAGGCTGATGTTTCGGGCTGACTCATCTGCTCATGAGTCAGAAAAAGCTACAAGCAGATCTAAGTAAAGTAAGAAAAGTGGAAAAAATGTTTAGGCATAATGGGCAGCTCATTTCCTTCTACAGCCTGTCTTGGTTTTGCTTTTTTTCTAAAAACCACAGCACTGGTAAAAAAATTTGTACCAAACTGCCAGAACCTGCTGCCAGAGACTCCTCTCCTTGTCTGATACATTTGCTAGAGAAGAATCACAACCAAAACCTGAAGGGAAGAGTAGAATTACTCGCAAATCGGGCTCAGGACTGGGATGGCTGGGCACCCTGTAACTTAGGATGCTTCCATGGTTTTCTTAAATGTGGGCTGGTCACAACAACAGCACCTAGAAATCCTTGACTGTTAATCTTACTGAGGTGACCTGAGTTCTCCTGACTCGGATTTTTCACTAGAAAGACAGATAAACAGAAAGATAAGCACAAGCATTGTACTGCTGCACAGGAACAGCACTCTGAGGTGGAGTTCATGGTTTTTATCATCTGGAGTGTTTAGTTCCTGTTACCCCACACCAGCACTAAAGAGACAACAGCTGACTTCCTCCTGTGCTGCTTCTTTTAATGAAATGAATCCTACCAGCTCTTATAATCAGGGGTTTTCTTGTGTTTAGTTTCTTAATTTTTAACTCTTATGTCCCTGACCAAAGTAGAAATTTCATGTAATAAATGTAAGGAAGGGCACCTAAATTGTTTTCTTCTACTGCTGAATCATTTTTACTTATCAGCTACAACAGTATTTATGTCTAGGTGGAAAAATAAGATGCATTAACACTACAAGAATCTGTTTCCCTTCCCAGGAGATGTTCACTCGGTGGATTTACTCTTCAACTTGGATCGTGTTACTGCTCTGGAGCACATACTCAAGTCTGTCTTGCTCTATTCCTTTGACACATCTGTTCCCATTTCCTCTTCCATTACCTGCATATGCCATTTATCCCTTAAGGAACATGATTTTTCCAGCCAAGTTCACCCCAGCATTTCCCACTCTCTAGCTTTTAGCCTGCACTTTGATGTTAGAAAACGCAAATGGGTGGAGATGGATGTGACTTCTTTCCTCAGGCCTCTGATTGCTACGAACAGGAGGAACGTTCATATGGCTCTGAACTTCACTTGTCTGATGGGTGACCCACAACAGAGCACAAAACTGGTAAATGCTGTTAATGTGACACTGGTTCCCCCTTCCCTTCTGCTGTATCTGAATGACACCAGTGAGCAAGCTTATCACCGGGGGAGCTCACTCGGGCACGGGAGGAAAAGCCCAGCGCGGGCCAGGCAAAGCAGCAGCCCGCTTGTGGATCCTCCAAAGGGTGACAAAGGACGAGGCAATCCCCAGGGTAAAAGGGCCTCTCGCCAGCGAAGGAACGAGAATCCGAAAGCAGCACCAGCCACTTCACCTCACAATCTGAGCGAGTATCTGAAGCAGTTTGTGTTTCCTCAGCACGAGTGTGAGCTGCACAACTTCCGCCTGAGCTTCAGCCAGCTGCGGTGGGACCGCTGGATCATCGCCCCGCACAGGTACAGCCCCCAGTTCTGCCGGGGGGACTGTCCCCGCGCCCTGGGCCACCGCTACGGCTCCCCGGTGCACACCATGGTGCAGACCCTCATCTACGAGCGGCTGGACCCCTCTGTGCCCAGGCCCTCGTGCGTGCCGGCCGCGTACAGCCCGCTCAGCGTGCTGACCATCGAGCCGGACGGCTCCATCGCCTACAAGGAGTACGAGGACATGATCGCCACCAAGTGCACCTGCCGGTAGTGGGGACTCTGCTTCACTCCACTTTGGGGTGGGTTTGCATTCTCAAGTACAGGTTTTATCTTTACATCCTCAAGATCTGCAGCTGCAATTGACCGAGCAGTGTTGCTGTAACTCCGGGAGATGGGATTTAGCACGGAGTTAGCAGAAGTGGTTCACATCAGAGCACTGATTTTTTTTGTACTCACTCAGCCTTTCTAGAATGTGCAATTAAATGTAAATAGTGTCTTTTTATTGGGAGAATTTTGCATTTAAAATGGGGGAAAGGTTTCAACTACTAAATGTCTATTTTAAGCTGCTTTATTACAGATTTAAAAAAAAAGAAATAAATGGTTATCACGCATACCCTGACATACAATGCCTGCTACTCTGCCTCTGCAGAAACCTTGTGTGTGACATCTCCAGCAATGACTAGGAAGAGAAGAAAGTCTTTAATGTTAGAATTATTTCCCCAGTTTTTCATTCTCTTCCAAGCAGGATGACACAGCCCTTCCTCACAGTTCTGCACAGAGCTACCACGTTGTTGTTTGCTTTTCTTCTGTTTGCACTCTTTGGGCTTTCTCATCTAAAAGGAGGGTAAGAATTTAAGGGCAGCTGTGGGTAATTTGTGAACATTTAAATTAAGGCACAATTTCGGTAAGAATTTGCACCAGGTGAGGCTTCATTTGGTTCAAGAACAAGGAGCAGCTGTCCATGGTGTGAGGGCAGAGGATTGTCCATTGGAGCCACACTGCCACTGGCTTCTGAACTAGGAAGAAACGATCAAAAAGCTTAATCCCCAAAAATGGCTTCTAAAAGCCTTAAATGAGTTAATGCAAATGCTGTTCAATGGGTTTAATATTCTGAAATATGGGGCCATAGCCTTTTTTCCTCTCACAATGAAACTGTAGGTAACAAGTACCTCAACTCTAGATGCTTTCACACCAAATTCTTACTGCGATTGATTTATTATTATTTTCTCCTCCTAGACCTGGGGCTCACACACAAAACCTCTCAGCTTTAGTGGGGATTTTTCCTGTTTGTTTGTTAATTAAAGGCTGTGGAGCAGCACTGTCTTGTAAAACTTGTTCAGAGCAGCCTTTAACATTGACTTGCTAATGGATTAATAAATAAATGCTGTAACTTTCTACACTCAGCCACCCAACCAGCCCCTACCTTAGATCCTGAGCAATTCCAGAGGCTGGGAATTCAGCCTGGCAGGGCAGGGACTGCTCCTGAGAGGCTGCTGTGTGGTGTCACTTTGATGGTTCACGTGGTCACTGAACCCACTGATGTTGGGGTGAGTCCGGAGAGCTGCTGGAGGTGCAACAGGCACAAATCTGCCCTAAAAGTGGGGATCCTGCTCCAGGTTTCAGTCTCTGACTGCTGAAATCAAAGTGGTTGACACCAAAAGCTCAAAACAGTATCTTGGTGTCACATAAAACCTTCCTGGTTCCAGCACCGTGGGCAGTTGGGTGAGTTTGGATTGTGTTACTCCTGCTCGTCCCTTCAAACTCCAGGAATTTGGCTTTGCTCACCTGCCAGAGAAGAAAATAAATGGCATTGTTTCCTGACACAAATCCTTCTAATTATTGTGAAATGTCTCATGTAGTCCAATAATCCTAACATAATCCCATTAATGGGGATCATGTTTAATATACTCTAATAATTCCAATAATAATATATTAAATATGTGTAATATATTGTAATAATTCCAATAATGTTGAACCTATCTAATATATTCTAATAATAATTCCAATAATGCTGATATTTAACATATTCTAACAAATCTAATATATTCTAATATTAGTTCAAATAATGGTAAATGTCTAATATATCATAATGATCCAAATAAAGTTGAAAATGTCTAATACTCTAACCATTCTTATCCATTCTAATAGTAATTTAAATAAGTTTCATGTTGAATGTATTCTATAATTCAAATAATATGGAATATATCTAATATAGTCTAATAATTCTAATATACTCTATCAATGATTCCAGTAATATTGAAGATGTCTAATACATAATAATTTCAATTATGTGGAAGATGTCTCATACATTCTAATAACAATTCCAATATTGTTTACGATGCTCATTGCGGGGGGCTGTGGCGGGATATTTAAGCTTTAAAAGCCTTTTCCAGTGCAAACTATTCCGTAATTCCACGATTTTCTGCTTCAGACACTCCCGCAGTTCATCGGAACTCCACAATCGCCACACGAAAGTGGTTTTTTTTCTCCGACAATTATTTCTTTTTCATCGGAACTCCACAATCGCCACACGAAAGTGGTTTTTTTTCTCCGACAATTATTTCTTTTTCATCGGAACTCCACAATCGCCACACGAAAGTGGTTTTTTTTCTCCGACAATTATTTCTTTTTCATCGGAACTCCACAATCGCCACACTAAAGTGGTTTTTTTCTCCGACAATTATTTATTTTTCATCGGAACTCCACAATCGCCACATGAAAGTGGTTTTTTCTTCATAATTTATTTTTGGCGGGTTT
>VZRS01000325.1:21118-56111 GCA_013398055.1 Ifrita kowaldi | reverse complement strand
TCGGTGCTGTGCGCGGTGCAGTGTCCCCTCACTGCGGTGTCCCCATATTGTGACTATTCCGTTATTCCAGTGTCCCCGTATTGTGAATATCCCATTTTCTCAGTGTCCCCATGTTACGAAATCCCTTTACTCCAGCGTCCGTTTCTAGAAGTGTCCCCTCATTGCATCGAATACTCCTTTATTGTGAATGTCCCCTTACTGCAGTGTCCGCTCACTGTGAAAGTCCCCTTCTCGTGAGTGTCCCCTCATTGCATTATCCCCTTAGAGCAGTATCCCCTCGTTCCACTGTCCCTTTATGGAGAGTGTCCCTTTCTAGCAGTGTCCCCTCATTCCCTGTCCTCTTGTCCCTGACAGCCCTGGCCACTGGTTACCTCATTTACTCCTGGGGGACGCAGGAGTTCGAGCGGCTCAAGAGGAAGAACCCGGCTGACTATGAGCACGAGCAGTGACCACGTGGCTCCGGAACTCCTTGGGGACCTGCTGTGCTTGTTCCCATGGCCGGAGGGGATTAACAGGGAGATAAGCCTTGGCTAATAAACTGTAACTTTGCCCCATGACTCTGTGTGAAATCCGTGTCTTGAGCTGTTTGAGGTGAGGAGCATCAAATCCCTTGTCTGGTTCTCTCTGTACAGGCAGATAATCAGGCTGAAGTTCCATGTGCTCGGATGTTTTTATCTCACAGCACTTCCAGCCTTCGTAATTCTTGCTTCTTTGAAATATTCCTCAATATAAAGTGCAGCAAAGGCTGGTTTGAAATTGTTCCTTGTCCCCTTTATTTTTCCCATCACTGGCCACTGCTTTTCCTCCAGCCTTGAGATCTGCGAAAAACAAACACTCCCTGATTTGGTATTGATTAAAGCTGGATGAGCTGGCTGGTGGCTTGGGATTTGGGATGAACCCTGACCTCTGGCCGGAGGCTCGCTCTACACTGGAGCCCCGGGCAGAAGATGAGTGGGAACAGGTACAGGCTGCACCAGGAGAGGTTTCATCTCTGTGTAACAAAGGAATTTTTGCAGTGAGAACAATCAGTCCCTGGAACAGCCTGGGGCTTTCAGGAGGTGACTGGACGAGGTCCCAGGTAACCTCCTCTGGGCTCCCTTCCCACAAATGCCTGCACCAGCTGATCTGTCAAGGTCCCTTCCAACCTGGGCTGTTCTCTGATCCTGTGATTCTAATTACCTAGTTATATTAATGTTAATTGGGTGATTAACTACACTGTGATATCTGATCAGTGGTAAGAGGCTGCATTAGAACCTTCTTGAAAGCTGCCGGGAGAAACGACTATTTAATGTCTGAAGATGATTAAAAACCAGCTGCTGGTAGTAAAGTCGCTTAAATAGGTGACAAATTCACCCTGTAGCTCTGAATATAGAAATGCCTTCCCTGTTGGAAGCTCAGATCATCTGGCTGGTTCCTTTATCCTCATTTTTTCCTCCCAGTGTTCCACTGACTGCTTCCAGCTCCCACTCCATGCAGAGCAACACGCTGGTGTTCCTGCTGTGCTATTCCTGTAGCTGTCCTGGGAGTTTATCTTATCTGCAGGGCAGGAATGACGTTTCCCTGTGTGAGTTTCCCCAAGTGCTCAGGGCTGGGCTGTCAGGAAGACAATGATGCTCAGGCTCTCACTTCAGGAAGCTGGGGCAATGCAATTTTTATAGCTCAGTGTTGGATTATTTTGGGGCTCAGAGCACACAAGACTGAGCTCAGCCTCTTGTGTTTCCTCCAAGCACAGCCCGAGGTTGGCATAAATAGCAATAAAATCAATCAGCCAGTGCTCCCAAGTTGTGCCAAAATACTCTGTACTTAACTGCATTTTGAGTCACTGGTATTTTCTAGACAGCTTAAGCAAGTGGGGAACAAAACTGGCTGCTGTGGTCGTGAGCTGGCAGAGATGTATAGAGGCAGATTTATCCCAGAAGAGACCTTAAAGCTCACCCAGCCCCTGCGCACCCAACCTTCCACTATCCCAGGTTGCTCCAAGCCCTGTCCAACCTGGCCCTGGACACTTCCAGGGATGGGGCAGCCACAGCTTCTGTGGGAAATGTGTGCCAGGGCCTTCCTAATACCCTCTGGCAGTGGGAAGCCATTCCCCCTTGGCTGTCACTGTCTGCCGGTATAAAAGTCCCTCTCCCTGAGATGTTTCATTCAGAACTTGGTGTCCTGCTCCCTGTGCCTCCGAGAGCTGCAGAGCTGGGTGGCCTCACTGACAGCTCCTGTGAAGCTGTGCCTTGGCAGCTCAGTCACCGCCCAGTTCTCAGCTGTGCTGTCCCAGCAGCTCTGCTGGAGGGCAGCAGCTCTCCAGGGCTCTCATGAGGTCCCTGCTCCTGCTCCCAGACAGCTGAACTGTGCCTGGCCCAGGGGCCAGACTAATGCAAACAGAGGGGCAGCGGCACCACGGCCACGAGCCGGCCCCGAGGCAGGGTCAGCCCCATGGCGGGGTCAGCATGGAGGGACAGGGTCAGCGCCGATGGCAGGGTCAGCACTGAGCTGCTACACCAGCAGCCTCCTGCTACCCTGCCCGGCCATCCCCTGCCCCATCCCAAACCTTCCCGGCCATCCTGACCCTGCCCAGCCATCCCAACCCTGCCCAGCCCACCTCCACCTGGGATGCAGGCCCCATTCCCAGCTGGGATGGCTCCTGCCGGACCCGTGGCAGTGGGAGTTTGGCCCATGGGCATTTCAGAATCTGAACAAGGTGCTTGAAAAGTTTTCACTCATCTCATTTATTTCTGTTCTCTTTCGGGTAATTATTAGAAGTGGCAACAGAGCAACATTTTGTGTCTCTTCTCACATCTCTGCTGTGGCCTCTTACCGGCCTGTGGGAATTGTGGGCTTGGAAAGGACTGGCTCAGTTACACTCTTTTTCCCCCAGTTTCTTGCACAGAGCAGTTTGCTGCCTGACAGGGACAGTCTGATGCTATTAGTGACCCAGAAGGACACAGCAATTCTGATGTATCATCACAGAGTACCAGCCTTCCTCAGCCAAAAAAGCTGAGAGATGATGACTTACAGAGGGCTCTGCTGCTGTTCCAGATCCTGTGCTCCAGGGATGAAGTCAGAGCTCCTGCTGCTGCCTTGTCCTCCTTTCTGTTCTACACTAGTGCCTGGTGGAAATAGCAGAAATTAGAACTCAGGTGCATGAAAAGAAAGGGCTCCATGGGAAAAACAACTGAGAAATTCCCAGCCAATTATAAAATAAACTTTTTAAGTTCAGCTACTTGTCTGCCATGATTTACTGTCCCACTTCCTTCCCTTCTTAAGATCCAGGAAGGTGAAATAATGAAATTTGGGCTAAGGGGTAATCATCTGACATCACAGCATTATCTTAATCTAAGTCACTTGCCCTCCACGCTGGCACTTGTGCCTTCACATTAAGCAATCACAGAAATAGAGCCTGTGACATCCAGATCTGTATTTACAATTTAGCTAAAACACAGTTCATTATACACTTATTACTTTATCTATAAAATATTTACTTGAATTAAAACAATGTGTTCCAAAACCTGCACACAATGACACAAGTAAGTTGGAATTCCCTATGTCACTCTGCAATCTCAGATGTCTTGATCTGACAGATGTGGGGCACATGGGACAGATGTGGGAGCCAGACAGAACCACAGCATGGTCTGGGTTGGAAAGGCCCTTAAAAGCTCTTGCAGTTCCCCCCACCTTCATTGGGCCAGGTTGCTCCAAGCCTCATCCAACAAGATCCACAAGATGCCAAAGTGAGGAGGAGCAAGACAAACACTGGGACAAGCACAAATGTGTGAGCAGAGGACACAGGAGATGAGAGGTATCACCTCTGCTCAAACACTTCTCTGCTGCTGCAATGTCACTCCCCAATGCAAAAACTGAAGCTTCCTCTCAATGACAAAGAGCCCCTCCATCCCCATGGGAGCTGCTGGCACCTTTGGAAGCCTGATGGTGAGTGACACAGGCTGGGGGCAGAGATGGCTCATCCAGGGAAACCACACTCTGCACACCAGGGCTCCTCAGCTCCAGACAAGCCCTGAGCAGCCTCTTTCATTATCTACCTAGAGATGATTATCTTCGACACCTTTGGATTCCCAGGGGAAGAGCTCAGTGAGTTATCACACAATTTACATTCCCAAACCCAGCTGGAAAGTGTTACACCTGCTTTTTGAGCACTGTGTGCCTGGAAATAAAGGTTAAGCAACTTCCTTATGGTTCTTTCATGTACCGAGAGTGAGAAACAAATCAAAAGCACAATTGTCTGCTCCAAATCAGCTTGGCAAGACAACCCTTACCCCTGGTTGGCTAACTCAGAGCTACAGAAGTTAAATAAGGCTTTTGATCTTGACCATAATAATTTGGGCCACCTGCCCTTTTGCTTACAAATAGACCATGGAGTTCTGGTAACATCTTAGGTGGGCTTTAAAAAAAGGAACAGCTGGCACAAGGGGTCAGCACAATTAACCAAAGTACAAGTGGAAGGGGAGTAAATCATTAGCTCGAGCCAGGCCTTGAACCAGATCACTGCAGCAGATGTAGACTTAGCAATTCCCTCTTGCTCCAAAGCGAACTTTGGTCCTGTAATAACTGGCACCTGATGCAACGATAAGAGAATGAAGTCTATAAAAATGTAGCTGAGAGCCTGGGAAGTCCTGACTGGAGCTCTTCGTGCCTCCTCCGCCCACGGCTGCTCCAGGTGACAGCTCCCGCTGGGAAGATGCACTGGTGGAAAGTGATGGCAGCCCTTCTGCTCTGCTCACTGCTGCTCAGCCAGGTAAACTGAGATAATATTGAAATAAACTATGTAAAGGGCTAATTCAAAGGACAGGCAGTCCATGAAAGCTGTTATGATTTGGATGGACAACTGGCAGGAGTTAAGAAGTGACAGCAGGGCTTTTTAGAGGATTCAGCATAATAAAAATGTAGAGTTACTGCCTAGTGAATACTGGGCTACTCTGAGCCATAGCTCAGCCAGTGATTCTGCCTTCCCTCCCAAGAAGATTAAAACCATCATTAATTTTGGTCCCTATTTCCTTGGGGTTGGGCTGCAAGCAATGCTTTACCAGAGGGTGCTGTGATCTGAAAACCAGAAAGATTCCAAGTGCTTCATTTAAAATGAAGACTGTTGACCTCAGCAGCAGAACGAGGAAGCGCTGCAGCTGCCACACGTCCTGACAGTCACCCTGCTCTGTTTCAGACCCACGGCGTGTCCCTGTCCCTGTCCCTGAGCCAGCCCCGCAGTCCCCGGCAGCGGCGGATGACGCCCTTCTGGAGAGGGGTGTCCCTGAGACCCATCGGAGCCTCGTGCAGGGACAACAGCGAGTGCCTCACCATGCTCTGCAGGTAACCACGCTCAGCGTGCTGGGATGGAGAGGAACTTCCCACCTGGGCTCGTCTGAACGGGATCCAGAGGTCACTCTGTGCATAAAAAAAGATACCAGGAATAGGGATGGGGCAACGGACTCAGACTCTTTAGTAAGCAGAGCAAACAGAGCAGAGTCCAGGTCTTTTGAGTGCCAGTCCCAGTCCTTTCACTGCAACCCCAAATAACCTGGCTGGGCAAAGAGAACAGAGGGCTCCAGACAGCTTTTGGGCAACTTACAGACCTTACCATTAATCCTTGCTTTTAAAGCATGTACTAATGAAAAGTGAAAAAGCCTGTATTAGTATCTTACCCTAAATTAATCACTAAGATGATTATTTAAGTTCATAGTTTAAAAAACAACTACAATATAAAAAGCTACTTAGTTCTCACTAGACATGAGCAAATTGTCATATAGTTAAATTGATTAGTTACATATAGTTAAATTGATTAGTTAAAATTATTACTTAATGAAAGGTGATTTTGTGTGGCACCTGCTGTACACATACACCAGCACTCAGAGACAGGATAGAAAACAGTAGTTTTCTACTATATGTGAATAGCAGTAATGGATAAGTATGTCCTATTATTAATGAATATTATTCTAAATAAGTTTATTTTCTATTATAAATAAATAGGATAAGTAAGTAAATAGGACAGGGTGGTTGGGCTGTGTCTGAAATGCATCCCTGGGTTCTGCTGACCCAGAGCTGAGCTGCAACAGCAGCTCCAGGAGGTACAGCCAGAGCAGGAGCCCATGGACAGCACTGCAGCTGTTCCCCCTCCCTTCACTGCAGTGAGCCTACAGCTCTGGGCAGCAGCAGTTTGGAGCTCTGATGGAAAGCAAAGACCAGAAATGAATCAGGACTGAATAGCTGAGGGGAACAGTGTGCCTGAAAGCAGCACTGCTGGCACAGGGGCACAGATGTACCTGGGCCCCCTGGCTGAGCCTGGCAGGGGCATTCCCAGCCCTCAGTGCCTCATGATGGTTTTTTTTCCAGGAAAAACCGCTGCCTCCTCTCCACGGCCTCGGCATGAGCTGGCACCAAGCACAGGCTGCACTGTTACTGCTGACCATGCTCCACGCACTTGGGATGTATTTATTGACTGCTCAGGAGCTGCAAGGGCCTCGAGCAATCAGAGTATTTAACATTTCTGTCACATGTGCTGATAAAAGGACTTCAAAGAGCTCAAGAGCATCTCCTCCCTCAAGAGGCCTCTGGCAAAGCTCAATAAAAAGGGCTCTGCATCTCCTGCTCGTTTGGTTTTTTTGTAATGCTTCCTATTATTTATTTGAAGGTGTGAATTAAAATATATATTCAGCAAAGCAGCTTGGTTTTCCTTGTATCTTGAGCAAAGTGGACGATGAGCACAGAGCTGGGGCTCAGCTCCAGCCAGACTTTGGACACTTATCCTTCCACCTGGCAAGAGCATGAAGTAGATCAGGCCCCATCTCCTCCCAGTCCAGCTCTTATCAGCCCTCAGATAAAGGCCTGTTAGAAAGAGGGAGCCAAACTGATAATACTGATAGCAATTCCAATATCCCAATATATCCAGCGATAAATGGAAGAAAAACTATTTACTTCTAGTCAAATTTACTGAAATACATGTCCTAGACTGACTTTTGCCACTGACCTTATCTCCTGTCTTAAAATAAATTGATCAAAATGCTGTTTTGATCTGCTGGCTGTCGACTTGGAGGCTGAAAGACAAAAAAAAAAAAAATCAAATCTGAACACACACATTGGATGCTACTTTTCTTTTGTTTCACAGAGCAATAGGATCAAGGAAAGAAAATTCTGCCTAAAAATGCCCTTTCAGGGAGCAGAAGGCCCCACAAAACAGATACAAGCACAGGGGGTTGGAAGTTTAATACAGAAAATCTATTTGATATTTATTAAACTTAGTTTCTCCAGTTACAGTTTTGCATTGTACAAAGCATTTTAATGACACAGTAGTTAAAAAGATCTTTACAAATTGAAATGTGATACCCTTTTCTCCAAATATTTTAATTGCCATAAATTTGTTTAAAAATACACATTAAACGCATGTTTCAGACACTAAACTTTCTATAATCTCAATACCACAAAATACATAGAATATACTATACAGATGTGGAAAAAATCTAGTTAGTATATAATACTTTGCTCACCATTAACAGCTTTATTACGTGAAATGCACATACTGACTTAGAAATCCTAATTTTGAGCCCCAAAGTACCCTTTGAAATTTCAAATGTATTGCAACAAATAAAATCACAGTTTGTTTAGTTTTTTCCGGTTTTGGTTGAAGACAGATGCCCAAATCTTTTGATAGAAAACAAAATGTAACACATGGACTTGTCATGTACAAAGCATAAAACAGAGACATCCCATTAGTTACTAACAGTACCTTTCTGTAGGATTAATCAGGGCTTCATTTATAAGTGACAGGTTAAAAGTTACCTCCCCTCCCCAGCCCTCCCCCAAAAGAAAAACCCCTTCTTCACCAAATAATAATTTGAAATAAGATAAAGGATTTTTAATAAATATATAAGCACTTTATCCTCCATATACAAAATTTTTTTAAAACAATTTAAAAGGGGGACCACATACAAATGTCAGGAACTGTGCTTGGAAAGTCATGCCTGGTCCTGGGAGTAGAGTTTGGGATGTGGAATGCAAGGCAGCGCCAGGAGCCGTGTCCCGGGAGAGGGAGAGAGACTGCCCCAGGGATGGGCACACTGCCACAGGGAATTAAATTCCCAGGTGGGATTAAAACAGGGGAAGCACGGCCACACCGCCAGCCCAGCTCCCTGCGAGCTGCCACAGCAGCTGGAATTGCTCCCACAAAGGATCCGGGGCTGAGCCGGAGCTGCCGAGGGGAGCCCGGCCGGGAGCGGCTCCGGGGGCAGCGCTGCCCCTTCCCTCCCCGAGGGCACCACACACCAACCCTCACACACTCGGACACACCACGATTCCCAGCGACACTTCCTGCTCGGGAAAGCCCTCCTGGAACAGCTCTGGCTCCTCTCTGTCCTTCGGGATGCCCAGCACTGACCTCACTGCTCGGGAATAGGGGCTTTCCGGAACACTGACGTACCAGAGGGAGAAATTTCAACTCTGACCCAAGGATTTGTCGGGAAGGTAAGAATTTGGAAGTTGTTTACTCCCCAATGGGTAATTCAAACTTGACTTGCTCAGGCCCTTGTGGATCTGCCTCAATAGAAACACTGCAGTGACAGCAAAGATCTGTTCAGAAAATGACATTAAATACAGCAAAGGTAGTTTCTCTCTTTCCAGCAGTTTGCCTTTTGGGCAAACTCCGTAATTCTCTGCCTACGGCTTTATTTTACTTGCCCCAGGCAAGTGCTACATCATTCCCATAAATTCTGACTCTCTGTGTGTTGGGGCCATTCATAAATACATTTCAGGGCATTTTTTGTTACCACAGCAATCAAGCCTCAGCAATCTAAAGGAATATACATTGCACTCCTGGATAATATGCAATATTTATCACCAATAAGATGGTGACTCAGCACTCAATAAATAATATATCAATATAGTCAGTTGCACCATAATCTAAAAACAAGTATAACATATACTTTGGACAGACTGAGTCATATATATATACATATATATTAAAAGACACATACAATACAAATTGCATACTGCCATCGAAGCCAAGGAGAGCCGTCCGTCTGCTCTGCTTTATGGCTGAGATTCAAATCAAAACAAAACTCTTGGGCTGGTTTACTCTGGTGTCCTGAAGATTTGTTTGGAATTAGAAATGGTTTGCACCTTTATCACCTGGAACCTGCAAGTCTGAGAGCAAAGTCAAACAGCACAGATAGCTGAGCAAGCCTAGTCTGATTGAGCCATTTTTAAGATTCACCAACTGGGGCCACGATCAGCAAGGGAATTAAAATTACAGTCTTGATATGTATTGATACATATTCCCCATGCAGGGAATCATTTGGGAAGCCAAGATTGGGGAGCCCCTCCTTAGTCACTCCTGTGACCTGCACTCCCTCTGTGGTGCTGGGAGCTGCCAAGGACAGGGACAGAGCCCTCCTACTTTGGCAGAGGGATGGAAGCCTAGGATGTATTTGCTTTTTTTGTTTTGGCTACAAAATCTGATCAAGTACAGAACTTTCCTCTTGGAAACAAGGGTCAATCCCAAATTAAGATATGCTTTTGGAATTGTGAGGTTTGAACTGATCTGTTTGCACCAGTCCCAGCTGCACAAGGCATTTCCTATCCATCCCCAAGCCCCCTACGGATGCCCCGCACAGACACAACACCTGGGACAGCACTCCAGAGGATATTCCACCATGGAGCTCACCCTTCAGCTGGGACACTTCCAACCAGCTCGGGTCCACATTTTGACACAATGCAAAAAAAGCCTTCTGGTTGTTTGAAGCCAATTTCTAAGATCCACTGCTCTAGGGATAAGCGATGCGTTTTCAAGAGGCCAATTTCGCGTGACACCAAAAGGTATTTGTGGGACTCTAGTTAAGGAAACAAAATTCCCCGAGATGAGACCATTCCTGCTGACAGCAATGGTGACTGTGCACAAAGGAGCAAGCCAAGAACAGCCACGCTGGCTAGTGCAGCACTACACACAAACCCACCCATGAATGCAACTTCTACCAAGGGATTTCTCAGCGTCAGAGGTGTGCGAGGCACTTCAGAGGAGGAAAGGAAACACGGCTGACAGTGTCCCATGCCCACGGCGGGGAGTTTGAGGGTACAGAGTTCTGTCTCCAACAGCAAAGACTAACAGAAAGGTGACCTTGCACAGTGATTCCATAAAAAGGATGCTCCGACAGACCTGAAGAGTTGAGTCAGGGAGAGCCCCAGGTCTGTTCCCCATTTATCAATCCGGACGTAGCAAAGCTTTTCTGGAAGTACAAAACACGCTGGGACGCAAAGGAAGCTCTACGAAGATGCAGCTACCTTGTAGTAGGTTACTAATTTTGCAAAACTTCTAAACTCTTAAAGCCCATAGGACATACTGCAGTACTAAGGAGCGTAGAATTCTATTCCTTCTCTCGAGGTTGCCGTGATTTTGGCACTTAACTACACCTACACAAAAAATTTAGTGCAATAATTTTCCTGAACATGCACGTTCATATCTGGTACAGAATAAAGGGTTCAATGGGAGAGAAAACAAAGCAGCATTCCACAATCTCACTCCAAAGGATTCAGAGTTGGACTCTGGGGAAGGAGACCACCGCGATGAGTCAGTTTGTGTGACAGACACTGGGACTTTGAAAAAGGAAATGGAATTTTACCCAAGTACTGCAGAAGACCACTGCATACAGTATACCTGGTCCTGCTGTAAAACATCTTGTAAACAGTTCATAAAATCTTCATCTAAAAGTAAGGCATAAGGCACACCAGACATGTTGGGGGCACTAAGCAATACTGAAAGCAGTAGCATTTGAAACCTTTAACTCAGACAAGCACCTCACGTGGAAAGGTACTTTGGTTTGCACTCGGAGAGGGGCCACCTGCAGCTCCAGCAACCCTCTGTGGCACCCAGCGGCCCCTCGGGAGCGGACGTTACGTGACATGAACGGGACCTTCATCAGCACGGGGTAAAGCCAAGTTTGCCATCCATCCTGCACAGAACAGTGCTTCCTGCAGGAGCAGCTCTGCTCCCACCCCACGGTGGCTGCTGCACTGCCAGCCTGTAGTGTCCATCACCCAGCAGATCCTAAGAGGACAAAATGGACCTCGAGTTCTACTAAAGATTCCTGGTTTCTCAGTCAATGGAAAAGATGCAAATGACGGTTCTGGTAGGAATTGAGCTACTCTCGGGTTTGGAACCACAAAGTTCCCCGATTTCTTAACTGTCAAAAAGTGACAAGCACAGAAACAAAAGGTATTTGAAATGAAGAGATGCAAAAAAGCACGAGATTGTCCTTTTCCAAAGCCTTTCCTGTTTGCATCGCACCCATCGGACTGAAGGTCATTCCTACACCATTACCTGGACGTTACATTAAATGCAAATTACTGTAATGTTTTGTGATTGTTATAGTGTTAATCGATGGCTTGAAGCTGCCCTGGAAACAATCCAAGGCAGATCCAGCTAAATATTTTTCCATATAAATTTCTTTATAATTCATTTAAATGAAGTATCTCAATACGTAGAAGAATATCTGGAACTTTTCTATTTAGTACAAATTCTGCAATAATAAATCTGTAGTTGTCATTTATTAGTCGACTCATAGGCATTAGGCATGAGAAGTATGGTGTCCCTACTCATTAGAACCTATCAACCCTAGTTCCTTTTATAGGCTCTACCACCACAAGACATTACAGAGTAACAAAGCTCACAAAGTACTTAAATAAAGTGTCTAGGTTTAATTTCTAAGTACTCAAAAGGGGACATTTAGGGAAGAAGAAATAGCTAAAATCAGCCCCAAATGGGGCTTTTCAAATTTAAAATTAAAAAAATTAAAATAAATAGGATTTAAACTGACTATTCATGTATTGTGACTGGAATTCCAATGATCTATCCATGACAGATCAGCAAAACTACAACTTTTATGTAGCATAATTTTCAAATATTTAAATAACTTAAACCGGGAATACTGAAGAAGTCCATGAACCAGCTGATTTGGGGTTAAACACAAACACAAATGAGGATGGGAGACATGGGAAAGCATTCCTTGCTCTTAGTGTCAACTAAGCAATGTGTTATGGCAGTCTTCCTTATTGACATGACACAGTGTTGTGGAGAGGAATCAGAGGCAGCTGAAGAATGGGCTGGGTTGGGCTCCTCACTTGGCGTCGAGGCGCAGCCAGTGCAGGCCCTGCCGCGTGTAACGCACCAGCTCCGTCATGATGCTCGTGTTAAACACCAGGGGCCCCATCACCTTGTCCAGTTCAGCAAAGAACTCTAAAACAGCACAAACACAAGTTAAAGGAGCACATCTGTAACCACGTCAAGCTCCAGCTCCCAGCGCGAGTCGCTGGGGTGGAGAGGAAGGGGAGTGAGGAGAGGTGGCGGAATGGGGGGAGTCAAGGAGAAAGGTCCTTCCTAATCCATTTCTTTACTCTTCTGCACAAGACTGCTTGGAAACAATTAAACCATTGCCAAAATTCTTGGTTTTCCTCTAAAATTCGTAGTTCACTAGTTGAAAATAAATAAAGTACTGCCAAACTTCCTTAAGAAGTCTTCACGAAAGAATTTCAGAAAGGGAAATGCACCAAGTTCCTCCTCCTACTCTGAACATTTTACAGGAAACACAACAAAGATTTTTATGCCACAACTCCAGCACCACCTTGACAACCACAACACCCAGCCTGGGGTATCCCTGCAATCCAAGGTGTCACTTCCCCCCGATTTTGCAGAGGTTCAGCACCGAGATCACCATCAACAAAATCAAAGCCTGGGAGTGTCCCAGCCCTCTCTGGAGGTTCCAATCCCCCTGAGGCAGCCCTTACCTTTCTGCTCTCTCGAGAGCTGTTCTGCTTGTTCCCAGATTTCAGTGGCATAGAGGAAGTTGGAGGTGACCTGGACGTAGCTGGCAGCCATCTGATGGATGCGCTGCGGGATCGTCACCGAGGACCCGCTCCCTGAAGGGTTGGCTGCCCCGGAAGAGTAATTTCCTGAATTCCCTGGAGACAGCTTTGGAGAGACTGGAGATGGCATCCCGACAGGTTTGCTGCTCGCCCGGAGGGGAAGATGCAATTGGAAAGGCAGAAAGGCACCAGCTTTAGACACATCATGCTCTGAGATGTCCCCTAAGATCCCTCTGCCCACACTCAGGGTGTGGGATGGGAAAGCGCTCCCACTTTACACACCAAAAATCAGGATTTGCCCTACAACAAATGAAAATCTCAAGCTGGGAACTGCTGAGGATCCTCCAACAATTAGTTATAGCTTGCAAAACCTAATTACCAAACCTCAGAATCTCTTTAATTCAATAAAATCTTAAATTCATTGTTTAAATGAACCTTAAAGAGTAAGAACAAAAAAATTACAGCTACCTGGTAACTCCACTGCCAGAATATTGCATTACATAACATTACTGCAGCTAACACAATAGAAATCTGAAGTGCCCTCCTTAAACTCATTGAATAATTTATCAGAGGTCCATTATTGGATCTAAAAGAGCAGAAGTAATTGCTGAACTATGGAACAGAGAACCCTGCAAATACTCGTAACCTCTGGCCTTGCAGCACTACTAAAGCTCTTGTTTGGGGGGAGAAGCATTAAATTAAACTCCAAAACCCCTGGGATAAGTGACTTGTGGGTCAGTGCCACACTGCCCCTTTTTTAGCCTGACAAACCCTGCAGAGCTGCAGCACCTCCTCATCGTTAGACAAAAAATGGATCAAAATCCACACCCAATTACCCCAAAAGCTGCACCCTGAGCACCCCGGGCACACAGGAAATGGAGAAAACTTCCTGTGAGTTGACAAATGAAGAAAAGAGCTTTTACCACTCACCTTCCCATACCAGGTGACGGTGCTTGAGAATTATTGTAGCAATTCTGTGTGGGGGAAAAAGACACATTTCACCTGATTTGTGTTTATGCTTTCACGAGTTACATTTTAGCTGGTTGCTTAATTGGTTCTTTTTGACCAAATTATTTTTTGCAGTTGTACTTTCACATAATGTTCTCAATAATATCACAGTAAACTGAAATTTGGGGAAATATCCTTTTTTACTGATGGCTAAGACACAAATTAAAGGATTATTTTAGCAAAACAAACAAGTATTGGACTAGTCCATTGCCCCTTATGGGAACATTTTAGTTTTTTCAGCCCTTTAATAGAAAGAATCTGTTATCACTGGCATTGAGCAATTAAAGACATCCCGAATCTCAGAGACTGGGTATGTGATGAGCCTGTTTCCTCTCAGCATTGAGAGCTGGAAGCTTCAGAATCTGCTGCACAGAAATTTAGATAAATTCATGGGGAATTTACCTAAACCCAGCCAACGTCCCACTGCAAACAACCTTCTCCTTGAAACCTACTGCATTTATTAAAGATGATCAAATTAACAGAGGGTTGTCATGCCAGGACCAGCAGGGTTATGGTTATTAAAGCTCTGCCCAGCTTTAATACACCTTCAAGTCCAGTTCTAAACAGGTGTTCACATGCAGCAGTCTGAAAATTGGATTTGGGAGCTTTAAGTGATGTAGAGCTTTCATACCATTAGGATTTAATGTTCTAAGAAAATACAGATGCAATTACCTTCAGATGTTCAGTCAGAGTTTTTGAGTATTTCAATGCACTTTCCTTTTTCAGTTTGAAAAGCCTCAGGTACAGCAGAGCTTGGCACCGAAGGCTGCCCAAAGACAGGACAAAAACCAAAGTCAGGTTTATCTCAACTCAGTGAGTTTCAAAGATCCAATAGCTGTGCTCATAATGTTCTCTCTGCCAAATCAGCTCTCCAGCTGTAACTCAACCAAAAAATCCACAACCACCTTGAAATTCTGAAGGGAGCTGAAACAGCTCCGTGTGCCTCAACCTGGAACTGGAACTCTCAGTGCTGCTGCTGCTGCTGGGCTTGGGAGACACCACCCAGTGACTTCCTAGGCAAGGGGTTCATTTATTGCTCACCTGTGCCAGGACACCCTGAGCCTCTGCCAGGGCCTTCCCTCTCCCTTCCCCCTGAGCCAAAGGGTTCTGGTCCTCTACAGCTTCTGCAGCCACTCCCTCAGCCTCAGGGCTCCTGACAGTCCCCACAGCCAGTCCCAGTGTGATTTATCCCAGGCTCAGTGCTCAGGATGCACCTTCTGCTGTCACTCCTCAATGTTTCAAAGCCTTGGCCCTTGCTGGCAACATCCCCACTTACAGCAACCAGACACAGCTTCACCTTTGTGTACAGCCCAGTGGGAATCGGCTGTGTTTGGTTCAGGAACACCCAAGAGCTCAGTTTGTGTAGGTAAAAGGTGTGAAATGCATGAGGGCTCTGCAGGAAGTGCCAGCACACTCACCAAAGCACTGCCAGCCTTTTGTCCGCAGCTGTCGCATCCGGGGCCAGGTAATTCTTCAGTTTCATAGTGTATCTGCAGAGAAAGGCAGCAGATCAGCCCCCAGCCAAAAACTACTTTCATTTATCATTCACAAAAACACTCATGTTCTCAGAATTTCCAGTTTCAGCTGTCTCCACTGTTTCACGAACATCTCTCAGCCCTGAATAAAACATTGACTCAGCAGTAACCAGAATAATTTTGCTCCTCATGGGTTACTCATTGTAGAGGGACTTCAAGAGCCTCAGCAGAAACCACCTCAACCTTCCTGGAAATGCTTTAAACCCCAGCAACTGGAATGAACTGGTCACTGCTCCAGTGTTACTGGGAATGACAACAGATCTCCAAAGCTGGACGTAAAACTTTCACACACCTCAAAGCTCTGATTCCCAGAGCTTCCCCCACCACCCACCCCTGCAGGAGGCTCTGCAAAGCTTACTTGATTAATTCCACAGTTTCTGAATACATAGGGAACGGGGACTTGGATTCCTGAGCATTTTTCTCCAATGCATTCCCACACTCGATGAAGGACACGACAGCATCCAGGTAGTACACGGCCTTCTCGAACCTGTCCGACTGCGGGGAGGGAGGAACAGCTCAGCAACAGAGAGCAGAGAAGTGCAAGGAAATTCCAGCACAGAAGGGCAGGAGAATGGCAAAGGCAGCAAATAACCCCAGGATCAGGGGCACACACTGGGTGGGCACTGGAGATCCACTCACCAAAGCATCTGCATTATGCTTCAGCTTCTTTGCTTCCTGCAAATAATGATCAGCTGAGTAAGTCCTGCAAGAGAGGACACAGATTTAGGGACTGGAGCCACCCACTTACATGGCCTTTTATGACTGGAGCTTCTTAACATTGCCACATTTCAGGGCTTTTTCTGTTCTAAGTCAAGCTACACTCTGATAAAACTGTTTAAAGCAATCTGTTAAATTAGTTAACTACTGTGTTAAAAGTAAATTGTTAAAAGTAGTTTCAAGTTAGTTCTCCAGTTTCAGGTAATTCAAACAGTATTTCAAGCAAGTTCTTAAGCAGGAAGTTATTTCATATTTGGTGCAAACATAATTTCATCTGTAAAGGGGATTTAAAGAAGTGCTTTCAGAGCAAGCTGAGATCTGAACTGGCCCAACTGAAACCTCGAGTATGCACAAGGCGGTGAAATATTTCTTTTATTTTCTTTTCAAAGTTATTTTCTTTGACAAAGAGCTTGCGTGTAACATCTTCTGTGGAGCAAAATGCCAACTCTCCTCCATGGGGAGCTGCCCGTGCTCGAGATCCAGAGCCCCCCAGAGGGAAAGGGAATTTTCTGTCCTTACCTATCATCAAAAACGAGCTTGGCTCTCCTCGACTTCGCACTTTCCGTGGCCTGAGCAGAGGCAGGAGGGCAGCTGGAGGAATTGTTCAGGATCTTTTCCTGAAAGGGAAATCCATGCCACGATTACAAGAAGAGCATTTGCTGGATAAATTCCCCCGTGGCTTCCCCCATTCCATGTAGGAAGGACAGGCTGCAGGTGCTGGAGCTGCCCTGGAGCTCCGGGAAGAACTCGGCTCCCAGGAGGCTCCCACAGGGCTGGGCTGGGGCTCCTCACTGCAGAGGGGAGGATGCAGCCAAGGCTTTCCAGACATACCCAGGGCCAGGAAATGCCTCCCTCCACCTCCCCTGTCACTGTTTCTAAATCCTGTTTTTCTACTCTCCCAGAGATGAGGAGGATTTTGAGGATTTCTATCAACAACACTCTCTCTGAATGCCTTTGCCTTGAAAAAACCCCACGGGAGCAGTTACTCCTCTGAGAAAAGCATGAGTAGGCACACCTAAAGTATAAAACAACAAACGTATCACAAATTAACAGCTGGCTTGGGGACATTGATATTTTTAAATTCCATCACATTGATCTTCCCAACCTAAATCTCTTACAAACCATTTTCTGCACCATCTCCATAACCATCCATGTTTTCTCCTCTCCAGCCACGGAGAGCTCTGTAAATTGCTGAGCTGGAACTGCAATAATCTTTCTACAATGTCATAAAATGAGAGCCAGAGCTTCCCATCCCAGCACTGAGCAGGGACTGAGCTCCTGCTCTCCTTAAAAACCAGGCCGAGCTCTGTATCTGCTCTGAGGAGACAGGAGCAGCCCCACAGCTCCATTCACAGAGTGCAGCTCTCGAGTGCTGATCCTGTGAACCATCCCAACACTAAACAGGCAGCACCAGGGGATGACCTAACCCATTCCTCCAGTAACACAGGAATTTGGCAGGATAAGCATTCATATTCCACCCTCTCTCCAAGTTGTCTTCTCATTTATGGCCTTCCAAGGCACCTGAGCTCTATGGCAGGAAACAATGCACATCTCAAACTAATGGTATTTTAAACTGAACTGGAAATGGATGTTTAGATCACCCTAAAAACAAAGACAAGACCAGGACAGAACCAGCCCTTTACCTTGGCTTCCTTGGCACTGCTGGACCCCTTCCCCTCTGTCTTCTTCTGCTTGGAAGAGGAGCTGCTCTTGCTGCCACTGCTGCTCTCCTTGCCCGGGTTGCTGCTGGATTTTAGGGATGAGGATTGACTGACTGTTCTCTTCCTGGAGCCGTGTTCCTGCTTGGAATCCTTCTGCAGGGCTGGGGCAGCAGGGGAGGGCAGCAAATCCTTCTCTTTAACAGCACTTGGCTTTGAAGACCTGGAAAAGAGGAACAAACTCAGGGTTTGGGTTTCTTGCCTTAACAAACAAAACCAAAACCAAACCAAATAAAAATAACCCCAAAAAAACAACGCAGAAAAGTTTGTTTTTTATATCTTAAACTAAACACCTTTTCCCCCCAAGATTTTTACTGTCAGATCCCGCTTTGGAGAAAAGCAGAATAATCCTCTCAGTGAATAGGTTTCTCCAAAGCCAGATTGAACTTGTTTTCCCCACTCCATTTGTTCTGACCTGAAAACACAGGCAAAACCAGACAAGTTCTAACCATAAGACCACACCCCTGCACCAGTTCTGTAGAAAAACCACCCCAAACCCTCCCAATTTCAGCAGTGGGAGCCAATGCCAGCGCCAGGCTGTCTGTGCCCCGCAGCCAGCCAACAGCTCCAGGGAAAGATGCTCCAGATAAACCTCTGGAACCCAGGGAATGGGAAACTTCCCCAGCACAGCCTTTCAGGACACTCTCACCTGGCTGCTGAGGGATGCTGTTGGCTGTTCCTGCCTTCCCATCGTTATTATTTCTACACATTATTGCTAGAAAGTCATTGTTTCATCTAATTAAATGTCCTTCAGAGAACTGCACTGGCAACCAAGCAAATACCAGAAAAAAATCAAATATCAGGTAAAAAAGCAAACTAGGAATGTATCCATGCATTCCACAGCTGCTTCCTAACAAACAGTAAGACACTGTTTAATTCAGAAGGGGCAAACAAGAGTTGTAGCACCCAAAGTGCTGCAGCTTCTCACATCTTTGTGATCTGGCAATTGCACACTGCACAGGAATATTTTCCATGACACAATTACACCAGTTTTCAGTTGCTGGAACTGAAACAGAAGTTTTAAAAAGCAGTGGAAAAAAAACTTAATCTTCCCTGTGGATTAACACTGACCAGGGAATCAATCAAATAAAGGCATAATAGGTGTTGCAAAAAGCGTGGGGAATCCAGAAGTAACACACTAAACAATGGTACTGAGCTGCTAATTCTGTATTGCTCACACTTTTCTTGCACTAATAAATCAAGGAGATGGGAGGCTAAATCCATGGATCCGGAGCTCAATGCCATCAGCCTCCCACAGAAAGCCAGTTCAGGAATTTATTCCCAGTTTAAAACTTGCTAAATAGAGAATTACCAGATGGGGTTAATTTAAAAGCAGAGATTTCGATTTCTAGACCAAACCCAAGCCCCACTGTGTATTAGAGAAAACCAGGAAGGAAATATTCCCTTCACAGGAGGGGTCACCTCACTTTGTTAAGGAGCACAATTGTCCTTGGCCAGTGTCTTTGGGGATGGAAATTCATTTCCACCAATTGCTTGTAGAAGCTCTGCAGTAAATTTGTTTGAAGGGTAAGAAAAAATGAAACTTTACCAATTATTTGAGGAAAACTTGGAGTGGGGAAGAGGAGAAGGGGAAGATGAGCACCACCCTCTCCATGGCCACCCTGACCCTCAGTGCTGGGAAGAGCAGATACTCACTCCCTGCTGCTGGAATTCTTGTGTCCTGAGGGAGCTTTTTCTTCCAGTTTCGTTTTCTTGCTTTCACTGGCTCTGTTTTCATCCTCGTTCTGAGCAAAGCAAATGAGAAAAACATCCAACAAAAATCCACATTTGCACATCCCCGATGTGTAATATTTCACATTGAGAGACATCATTCAGCAGGTGTTTCACAGTTAAATACAGGCCCCAAAACCATGGCCTGCAGCAGCTCATCCTTAGCAAACCCTTACCAGACCCTGAGATTGGAACAAAATTAAAATCCCAGCCTGGCTACTAAATGACAGCCTGATAAAATCAGCAACAGCCAAGTTGTTCATTTCAGCACAGATAAATTATCACCACGAAATCCCAGGAAAACCTGCCAAAGGCTTTGGCAGGATCAGGAGACAGATTTGATGTCTGGGGTCTAAAGAGGTGTCTGATGAATGCCAGGAAAGGGTAAAAATCTAATCAATCTATTAAAGTCAGCTCAGAGATGTTGAAGAGTAGGTATTTATATCAATTTAATCCTCAAGTCACAGGGTCTTGAAGGTAAATTTCTGTGCTGTCTTCATCGAGCACTGGAGGGATCAATACAGTGAGTGAGAGGGAAAATGAGGCCCCACAGAGCAAATCATCTGGTAACAAACCCCAAAGGTTTTGGTTTGTTACTGATGCTGAAACCTGAGAATTGTGAGCAAGGAAACCCAGGAAATGTAGAAAATCAAGTGGTGTCCCTTGTGCTTGGAGCACAAACCTAAAACTGCAGGGCTGGGGAAGGGGGTCCTGTCCCTGTCCCACACAGGTTTCCATCCTCTCAGGGAGCATCAGAGCGACCTGAGGCTTCCCAACATTTCACCACCACTATTTCCTGGGATAAGGCCTAAATTTAACTGGTCTCACCAAAGCTTTGTGGTTTGGATGTGAGAGCACAGATCTTTAATGCTGTAATTCCAAATGTGTGGTGAAAGGCAAAGTGACCAAAGAGAGAGAAGTCAGGGAATTCAGGCCCACTGGAATGTGTGAGTGCATTCCCAGGAGCACCAGGAGTTATACAGTAACACCTACAAAAAGTAATTGTTCACTGTCCTGGTCAGAGTTACTCCCATTTTACAAAAGCAGCTCATTCTCTCACTTCACTTCCCTACCCAGAGAAAACAGGAATCTCAGTTAGGATCAGCACAGGATAAATCTGTTTGCAGTTACATGTCAGGGCTCCTGCAGGACACTGATTTCAGCAAGTGATCAAGTTTACTTTGGTTGCTCAGTAGGAAACTGCAATGATCCATCTCCTCAAATGACTCTGGGAATGATCTCCCAGAACCCTGGGACTGCAGATACCAACAGAGTCTCCCAACCACTGTCAGATCCCTTTGACACAGCAAAGTGAAATTTTCAGAGTGACATCCAGAGCAGCACAGGGATTTTTGAATCCCTGCCCCAGGGCCTCACAGCCCTAAATTCATGGAAACCAGACTCCCTGGATCTCTGAGCCCATCTGACAGCTCCAGGTTTGCCCTTTATACACAGTGTCCCTTGCTGAGCTTTCAAAAAGCAGTTTAAAATTACACCAGCATTGACTTCTCACATTCCCCCCTCCATGAGTATTCCCTCTATTCAGTTCTCCCACTGACTCCTCCTGCCCATTTTACTGTCCCCTGGCCATTCCCGCTTTTTACTTCTAGCTGGAAAGATGAAATGCTTTTTTGGAAAAGATTAATCATTATTATGGAGAGATCCCATCCTCTCAGTAAAGCAGCACCTGAGATGTTTTCTGCTGCTGCCATGCCCCAGGTCCTGCCCCATCCCTTATCCTAGCAACAGGCAAATCCATGGCTCAGGGAGCTGATCTAGCTGAAAATTGACTTTTGGGGTTTTCTCCAGGTGGATTTCCCATTGGATCAGCTGCCTGAGCTGGCCTGCAGAGCACCAGGGGCTGGTTCCAGGGAGGCAGGAGAGGGCTGGATGCAGAGCCCAGAGGCACAGGATCTGTGACCTCCCTGAGCTCCGGCTACAGGGCTGACACTCCTACAGGTGTTTCCATAAGAAAATCCCAACAGTCTCTCCTGGAACAGCACAGGGATCATCCAGGTCTTCTACACAAGGCAGCAAAGCCACTCCTGCACGGCTCAGTCCCTACCCTGAGGCATGACCTGGATTCTGGGGTACTCAGTGCTCTGAGAGAACAGGGAAATCTCTCCAGAGTCCTCACCTGTTTGTGTTTCCTTTTGCCTTTTGTGGAGCTCTTGTCCGAGGGCTGTTTCTGGGACTCCCGGGCGTGTTTCTCCGGAGCGCTCTTCTTCTCCGCCTTGGCAGCGTCGGCGTCCTTGTAAGGCTTCCCTGGTATCCTGGATAAGAGGCTCAGGTCAATCTTCACAATGAGTGGGTACCTTTCATCAGGATCACTCAGTGGGGACAGAAGCTCTTTCTCTTCCATAGGAGAGAACATTCTTTGCCGAAAAAAGCTGTCATCCTCCTCCATGGAAGATTTAACAGGAGTCCTATTGCTCTCAGAGTATTTGGGTGTTTGTGAGGAAGGAGGCAGACTCTCATTTTCATCTGAATCAGAGGATGAGGTATCTGTTTCGATGAATTCCCTGGATTTCTGGGCAGATTTGCTTGAAGCCTTGTATTTCTTTTTCTCTGTTGTAGGCCGAGGGGAAGACTTGGGCTCCTTCTTTATATTGGGTTTCCTGGAGCCTTTGGTGGCTGCCTTGTGCCTGTTTGAAGGGATGTTTGTTGCCATGTCTACTGGGGTTTCACTTTCTATTTTAAGACCTCCTCTGGGCTCTTCCACAGATGTCTTTTCTGCTTTCTTGGGCTGTTTTTTGCCTACAGTCCTCCTCTGAGTTGAGCTGTCGCTCTGGGCAGGTGATTTCTGCCTCCCACGACTGCTCTCCGAGCCCTTCTGGGTGGGTTTGGAATCTCTGCCTGGCGTAGAAGAAATGGACTCCTTGGATCCACCTTGATCAGTGTACCCACTCCCTGCACCCTGATCCCGTCCCTCTTTCTTGTAGCCTTGGGAAGAAGGGATATTGCTGTCCACGGAAGAAGCTGGTGACACTTTATGGGAATTAACTTTGTTCAACCAGTTATCCAGTTGCCACTTGTTTGTGGGCGGTGGCTCTGGCTAAAAACAAAGTGAAAAACAAGAGTTAGATCAAATATTTCCCATTTCTTCCATCTTTTCCACGTGGCAGCTGTAAGGATGCTGCACCAGGTACACCCAAAACAGGCACAAGTAACACAAATTTTCCCTCTGTCTGGAGCACCTGCTATCAACAGGCAATATTTGATGCCATCGTTTTTTAGGGTTCTGATACCATATCTATCTCTGCTCTCCAACAGACAACTGGTGGTAAAAACCACCTCAAATCAAACATCCAGAGAGGGCTTACCCAGAGACTTGTCACACCCACCACAGGGACTGCAGCAGAGCAGCCCAGCCTGACAGTGAGCCCATGCTGGTCGGTCTATTTTTTTTTAACAGTGTGAGAATTTATGGAAGTTTTGTGCTGTCACATGTCAGGATCAGAGCCAAGCAGGCCCTGGCAGCCCTACCTCGGGGGATGCACTCTGGGATGGCTCGTTGGCCTCGCTGTCACTGGAGCTGCTCTCGCTCTCTGAGTCGGAGCCGGAGCTGCTCTCGGAGCCGCTGTGGCTGCTCGAGTCATCCCTGGAGTTATCTGCTCCTTCACTGTTGTGCTGGGAAGGCTCAGAATTACTGCAACAAAAAGGAGGGAAACCAAGCATTACCAGAGGCACAAGTACATCCTTAACATCCTTTCATAGAAGTAACAAAATGTAACATTTTAATCACCATTCACGAGAAAACTCAGCGTAAGTGAACACAGCTCAGCCTGGAAACAAACAGCCTTTGGGTGCTGCCCCTTCCCAAAGTGGTCAGTCTCATTTGCAGGATATATTTAATATTATATTATTTAACCACTGATTAAATTCTCATCCCTTTTTTCTTTAGTACAAGCCAAAGGACAAAGATGAATTTTGGAAATGAGTCCAAGCCAGGAGTGCTGACTGGGCTGAACATCCCCAGTGTGCTGCCTATGCTGCAATCCCCCAGGAATTCCTACCTTCCAGGTGTGCTCCTTGGCACTGTCTTATCGCAGTCCTGCAATTAAAAAAGAGAACATGAAGCTTCTAGAAGCTTCTATTTTAGGCTTGTAAATACAATTAAGTTGCAAAACGTCGATTTAGAGCCTTTGATTTTCAAAAAACTCATTATTTGCAGTAGTTTAAATTTATCTGCATTTTCCTTACACAGAAAGAAAAGCAGAGTTATTTTCTCCAAGTTTTAAGCTTTAAGTGCACTATTGTCATTTGATGTACAGAGAAGGCCCATGAGAAATCAGTTAACAAGAATTTCTAGGTAAAAGCACACTCTTTCCACGAAACTTCAATTTATTTGCACAAAATTTCCCCCAAGATTACACTTTGGAATACCTGAGGTTTGTCTAAAAACATTCCATTAGATTTTAATTTCTTAATCACAGATCTGCCAAGCTGCCCAGTTTGCTGCTGGGCCACTGACCCCAGCCTGGGGCTGGCCCATGGATGAGTGCAGTGTTTTCTGGGAAGTGATCCAAGGAACATACCTGTTCTCCATCGCTGTCTTCACTACTGCTAAGTTTTAAGTCATCTTTCAACATACTAAAGGAAAAGGGAGAAAGTGAGACAAGTTTTTCCAAGCACTTTAATTACTTGCAAAGCATTCTGCTGGATTTCAACATGGCACTGTTTATCCTGCAGAGGCTGCGTGGGTGAGAGCCACCAGACACCACTCACACGTTTCATGGTTAAGAATGGGGAGTTGAGTCATTCTTTAGAGAAGAATGAGGATTCAGGTGCTTTGGCTCCTGAGTCCATTCTGTTAAATTTAGAAAGGAAATTTGACACAATTTACTGGTGTGGGAGGAGGTAACTGGTAAATGTTCAACTTCTCACACACAATGGCCAAGAATTGTGTTTGAAATGGAATAGAGAAAGGCAACCCCAGTGGCTGCTTCCTGTCTCGTGGCAGCAGTGCAACTGTCCTAAGCCATCTTTAATTATTATTATCCAAAGCCATAATTACTGCTGGTAGTTACACACACACAGTTTCACAAGACTGAGAATACGTGAGCACAGTGAAAACACGCAGCAGGGTGCAGGGCCTTTGTGATCACTGGGAAACATTTGATTATAAGAAGAAAACATCTTACTCTGTCTGGTTCGATTCACATCTGCAGAGAGAAAATGAGAAAGGATTAGAAGTTTGACTCTCCTGAGTTTCACGGTGAGCTGTTCTACTGATGATCTGAACAGGAACATCAACATCTAGGAGCTCATTCCTGAACTATTGGTCACTGCTATCATTTTACAAAGGATGCATTTATCTCCTTTTAAGGGTTTTCTTTACCAGATGATAATCACTTTAAAAAAAAATATTTGAAGTTGTGTGGTCACAGTAAACATCATTTAAGCTTCCTTCTCCTGCATCCCAGCTCAGCCTCTTGTTCTCTGGGGTTCTCCCATTCCCAGCTTTGGGAATAGCACAGTTCCCTCTCAGCACCTTCATAAACTGCCCGGGTTTGGGACACTGACTCTAAGTTTGTATGAATTAAAGGGGGTTTCTTCTGTTTTTTTCCTTCCCATAGGTCAGGTGGTTTTCCATTTTGCCAATTCTGTGGAAGAAGCCCCAGGCTGTACCCTGTGAGTGCATCCCAACAAAAGTTACCCGAGGAATGTCACTAACCCAGAATCAGTTTTCAGAGCCTACAACCTTCATTAAAGTACAATCAGTTGGTAAATATTTATTTTTATGGGCATATTTATTTGGAAACGATCTTTTAACTGCATATCATTGATTTTTAAGTCTGAAAGATGGACTGCAGCCATCCAGAACATTCCAGTTTCCTTTGAGTTTTTCTGTGCTGCTGGGTCTGTGTGCAAAACGTTTGTCAGGGAATGAAAAACTGAGCAGAACAAACCTCACAAGATCCCAGACCCAGTTTTCTGTCTCCTGCAATATACAACCTTTCCTCATCCTGAATTTGTGCAACCTCCACCTGACAGCTCTGCAAGGCTTGTTAGGTCCCATCCCTTCCTGTCCTGCTGATCCCTTTCTGGTTCCCGGGCCAATTCCAAGGTCCAAACTCCTGCTCCTCTCCTGGCAGCTGACAGGAAAACACAGGAGCAGAAAGGCAGCTTGGGGCATTTTTTACTCACTCCAGTGAGCAGTATTTGGTTTATTGTCCCAAAAAACATGCTGGGATATGATCCCCTTTTCCTGCCAGCCAAGGAGAAGGATGCTGGAGTGTCTGTGCAAGAACTGCCACACCCTAGCAAACACTATTTCCTAAATCTCTTAAAATCCCACTATTGTTTGTGAAACGTTTTCTCAGCAGCCACTTACGATTTGGATTGGTGACCATTGGATGTTTTGGATGAAGGATTGTATCGTTCTAGGAGAAGAAAAGAAAAAAAGCACAGCTGAAAACTCGGGCACAGCAGGAGAAGTCACCCCAAAGCTGCCACAAGGACGCAGTGATGGATAAAGCAAGGCCACGGGAGGGGACAGGAGGGAGCAGCACCCGGGTGACACCAGGTACAACCTCCCAGGGGAGGGAGGGAATGCAGAGGCAAAACACCAAATACAGCAAATAATCTAATCAAGGAAACAGAGAAATCATTTAAATCATTGCTGTCTAAACCAACACAATAACAATAATTTGTTATTAATGGTGTGAAAAACTGCTCTGCTCCTACCAAGATGAAACTATTGCCTTTTACACGCAGGATATGGGATACAGATCCATCTGCTGAGCTCTGACTGCTCCAGCATCCCTACACAGCTTCTGATGGATGAGAACCTCCACATCCCACAATCCAGCTCACACACCAATTCTGACAGCAGGAATACACCCTGATTAAGTCTGCTTTGCAGTTTGGGGTTTTTTCCCTTCCCTTTTCTTTAATTCTGGTAAATAACTGAGTGCAGCTCAACAAAAGCAAGAACTGAGGCTGTGAAAAGCTCTCCAGAAAATCCAAACAGGCTCAGGAAACTGGCTCTGTGTTTAATTAACCTTGGCTCTTCTTTTCCACACCTCAAGACCAGCTGCTCCCATAACGTGAGCCTATGGTTTAGCATTATGGAGTTAAGCTTGCATTTGTTTCCTTAATTCCCCGCTGTATCAGGTGTTCAGATTAAGCTGCTTGGGAATATCTAAGAATAAACCATTCTTGTTTTACTATTTAAGCTGTTTAATCACTTCAAGAGGCAGTGGAAGGACTTTGGGAAGGTAACAGCACAAATTTAATTCAGTTTTACCTGGTATTTACCCAAGTTTTGTGTTCATTCCAGTAATATTCAAAATAATGACACAGTTAAAAGAAATAAAAGATGCTTTTGTCTAAAGTTCAAAAGTGCAAGAAATTCAAGGATAATAGCACATAAGTTCTTGACCAGTTCTCTGTCTTGATTTTAAAATGTCGAAGTGAAAATGAACAGTGAAACTGCCACTTGCTTCTTCTACTGAAATAAAAGCAAAAGCACCATTTTGGTTTCTAATATGTCCCTGAGCAGGGAGTTGGTTTTTTTAAAGTGTTTTGGTTCAATACTCAGTTATTTTCAATTCAGTCAGCCATAGAGGCATTTTGTGAAGAATGAGATCAATTAAAAACTTTTTTTTTCCCCTAGAACACACCACCCTTCCAACTCAGTGATAACTTTCAAGATCTGACCAAGAAATGCAAAAGAAAGTCAAGCAACTGTTTAATAGCTTAAAACTTGAGAAAGCAGAGAAAATTTGAAGTCAGATTCCATCCTGTGACCAGTCTGAAAAACCTCATTTCCTAAAAACCCTGACATCTGAGGAGATGCTGGGAACACCAAATGGCAACAAAAGCATTCAACACATTCCAGGAAGTTTCATGTACTCACTCTGTTCTCCAGTGCCAAAACTGGACTGCTGGGACTCCTGGGGGAATAAAAGATCACAAGTGGGTTTTTTTAAGTGGGAATTTTAAGGCAGTAAAGCAGGCTGTAAGGAAGGTATTCCTTCTACCTAATGGATGACACTTAATCTCTGGAAAAAGGGGAAAAAATAACAGCAAGCAAAAAAAGGGATTCTTTCTCTGGGCCCTGGGGCAGCCCAGGTGAGGAGACCGTCACACTGCTCTTCCTCACCCACTTCCTGCTGTTCCTAAGGGCACCTCAGGGCTGAAACTCCCAAATCCCTGTGTGACTTCTCTAAATCCCGTCCTCCTCTGTGTTTAGGATGGAGAGGAACTGTTCAGGATGTTTGTTTATGCTCCTTATACATACACAAACTCTGCTGCTGTTTGAAGTGTTTTCCTTCCAACTCTTTTCTCGTCGTTTTCCTTCTCCAGGCACACACAGCAATGGGAACAGGGAAAACCTCTCAACAAAAAATATTCCTCAACCACAAAGGAGCCTTGGGGACAAGGTGAGGTTTAAACTGTGCCCAGCTCTGCACACTCTACCCCAAAGGCTCTACGTGGGTCCCTGGTAAACCCAGCCTGGGTGGGCAGCAATTCCAGCCTGGAACAGCCATATCTCCACAAGATCAGACAAAAGCCAGTAAAAGGTGATATTACAGATTCACAGGATGGGTTGGGCTGCAAGGGACCTCAAAGCCCACCCAGTGCCACCCCTGCCATGGGCAGGGACACCTTCCACTGTCCCAGGCTGCTCCAAGCCCTGTCCAACCTGGCCTCGGACACTGCCAGGGATGGAGCACCCACAGCTGCTCTGGGCACCCTGTGCCAGGGCCTGCCCACCCTCACAGGAAGGAATTCCTTCCCAGTGTCCTATAAAACCAGCCAGGAAAGACAAAGCCTTGCAAATTTTAGCACTTGTATCATCCTCAGTATTCCCATTCCAGAAACCCCAATTCTGACTCCCAAGACACAGCAGATTATGAACTTTTTTGAAACCCTAAACCATTGTTTTAACAAACACACAGAGGCCACTGAGCCACTGCAAACCCCCTTCCAGGCTCGAGTGCCTGTTTAAAATAGGACCTTCCTGACCTCATTTCAAAATGAGGACAACTGACAGCCCCAGAAAAACAAACCAAGCCCAATATTTTCAATTTCTAGTTCTGTACACACATTTTACTTACATGCTCTGGCAATGGCAAACCAGAACTACAATTCAACAATGAATTCCATTTTCCCTGGTACACCTGTGACCTGGTTTTCCCTCACACCAAGCCAGTGCCAGGCAGTGGTTACAGAGGCAATTTACAGAAGGAAGTTTTTAAACACACAAAAGCTTTACACAGCAAAGCACCCTGGAGATGTTTTCAATTTCCCTCAGCTTTGTATTTCAAAAATGGAACAGTGCATTGAACAAGAATTTTGTGGATGGGGAACTTCATAAGCAGATTTCCTTGGGAGGTATTTCAAACACCTCTGATCTTTACTAACTGAAAGGAAGGGACAATGAAAATAATCTAAAAAGAATTAAAGAGCAAAGCAAAGATGGAGAGAAGTCTTGAGACTTCAGCAGAAAGCAACAGCCACACTTCCTTCAAAATAAATCAATTTTTTATCATTTACACATGTAGGAAGAGGCAGGTGTGAATCCCTGGTTGCTTTTTGCCCCTGGCAGCTCAGCCAAGCCAACAAACTGAGTGAAAAAAGAAATGAAGACCACAAACTCCACATTTCCAGAGCCACAGCAGTGGGGGGAGCACGGGATGGGGAGCTGGCACCCCTTCCAGCAGCACACGGACTGGGAACTCTGCAGAACACACCTGCCTAATTCCTTGCTTGAGTCAACTTCCTATTTCAGAGGCAGAGCACTGGCTCTCAGCTAAGTGCACTTTAATGAGGTGTTATGGCTCGATGTGCAACTTTTTCCAACTCCCTTGCCATCTACTGGATACGTATTCCTTTAAGAAATTCTGAGATTAAAAAAAAAAGCTCTACTTTCAACTCCCGGGTTATTTAGAGCAGCAGCTTCCAAAGGTCTGCTTCAGAAAGAAATTGCAAACAACTGAAAGGAAGGAAACCCTTTAAAGCAAAGTATAATGGACTGAGGTTACACAGGGAAGACACTGGAGCAGGAAACCAAAACTCTGACAAAAAGCTTGGAGAGAGGAATTCTCCAGCTGGACAGGAGGCGGCGGGGCCGGATTCCCATCCCACAGCGCCGGCTGTGGGGAACGGGGCCCAATCCCAGTTAATATGTGAAACCTCAGGTCAGATCTCATTTTCACTCCCCAGCAGGAAGTTTGTGTACTCCAGCAGGGAATGGATGGCTGAGGGGACCCTGCTGGCCTCAGCTGTGCAGCACAGAACCACCTCTGCAGAGGTGCAGGCACAGCCAGGCCTCCCCTCCCCACAGCAGCTGGGCTGCTCACAGCATTTATAAACATTGCCAGTACTTCTGCAGTGTCTGACTGCGAGCCCACGGATAAAATCATAGAGTGTTAGGTCACAGGATAACATTTTTTATCAAGACACAGGAATCTGCATTTTTCCATAGCATCCATAAAACTTTCCCTGACCTATTTCCATGGAGCTTTCTCTTCTGATCCAAAGACTTCCTGGGAACTATGAGATATATTTATAGTAATCAGAGAGGCCCCAGTGAGGAGTTTGGGTTCCTTCGAGTTACTCACTCCCTACACACAGGGAAAGTGATCCCATCCCAGCAGTCTGACAAATAAAATCAAGTGGTCCACCAAGGGCAGCTTCATTTTATGTGAGCAGGAAAAACACACCAAGCTGTGCCCACAAGGGGAGTGCTGTGAAACACTTCGGCAGATGACTGGCAATAAATGGAGCACAGTGTTGAAGAGAAGGAGCTCTCCTCCACCAGGACTGGCTGATTAAAGTAAACCACTGTTGTGTTTTGTTTGGTGGATTCTGCTCTGGGCCCAGACTGCACAAGCCTATGGCTCACTAACTCCCTGGAATTCTGCAGAGCTGCTGCTGCCAAGAATGACAGAGGGGAGAAGGCAGAGGAAATTATAGGCTTTGGATGCAGAGAGAGAACTTGACAGAGTTCCATGGCTAAGATGTGCAGCCACAAAATAAAAAAGCTGGCAAAAAGTCAAAAGACTCAGAGCAGCCATAAATGGAATTTTTTGCAAACTGGGTGAAGAGACACAATCCAGGTTGAGAGGTTCAAAAAGCTCCACGAGCCACCTTTTATGTTCAAACACCACCAGAGCTGAGCAGGGTTACGTGGCCTCTGTGTCACAGCCACGGGGATTTCTGCACACCTTCCTCTTCCCAAACTCAGTCAAGTGCCAGGGAAACTAAAACCAAGCAGCCCCACAGCCAAGTGTGCTCAAAATGCAAAGGGAAAATATGTCCCCTAAAGGCTCAGGAATAAGTACTCAAAGCAGTGGAATAAGGACCTTTGTTGATGAGGAAAGGTGTGGAATTTCTTTCCGTATAAGAAAAGGTACGAATTATTTCCAGGCTGACAGTTTTATATAACACACAAATAAACCCTGACTAAAAGTAATATTTGCAAGATTAATATTGATCTAATGCTAGGAAAACAGACAACAGGATTTATTTCTAGGCATGCCTTCCAAAGTAAAGCCCAGAACTGAATGGTAAATTCTGCGTTTTTTGATACTGGAGAGAAGCGAAATGCAGTGAGACAGGGACAGGTGACACAGAGGTGGTGACAGCAGGGCTGCCCCTGGCTCTGGGATATCCAGCCAGGATGAGAACCTGAACTCAGACCAGTCTGGGGGAGATTTGTGGATGTGCCCTTCTAACAGGGACTGGAACCTTTGGCTGAGTGAAGGTGATGTCAAAGCATTCGCTTAAAATGAACGGATTAGAGAGATGACAGCAGAGACCTCGGTGAGAAAGTCTTCTTAAAATTATTCCATCAAATGTCCTGTTTTGGGGAGCAATTTGGATCAAACAGGAAATTAAGAGCAGCAAGTGGTGTCTAGAACAGCAGCTGGTCAGAGAGAGCGTGGTCTGAGTTACTACAAAGGTAACTTTTAAAAGACAAACAGTGCAATTTCTTCACTCTGAAGCTCTGCCAAGTTCGGGGTGGAGCACCCCAATTCATCCCAGAGAGATGTTGAGTCTGGAGAAAAATCACGTTGTTGAGTTGAATCTTTTACTGGTAACCAGCAGATCCAGGAACCAGACCATGAATTGCTGGGTGAGTCAGCTCCCCACGCTGGGTTTTACCCACAGCTGCCTCCCCTGCCTATCCTGGGTTTCCAGGATCCTGCAGAGCTGCTCTTCAAGGCAAACAATTCCCAGTGCCAGTGTGCCCTGGAACCCTGGAGCTGCCAGGCCCAGCCTCAGGGGAGGCAGCAGGAGAATTCCTTCCTCAGAGGTGTCAGCTCCAGCAGCTCCCCTGGACACGTGCCCTGTGCTGTCAGCAGCAGCAGAGGTGGATTTCTGTCTGGAATTAGATGCTTAAACCCTTCAGCAGTTCTTAAGAACACAGGAGGTTGGGAAGAGGATCTTTTGGAAGGAGTGATTTCCTCAGTGAAACACGCGATTCTTAAACTGTCTTAATTTTTTTGTAATGGAAAAGGTAAAAAGATCTCATGCCACTATTAATGGACTTCCAAACTAAGAGGAAAATTCAGTTTATGCAGAAAAGCCCATTTAAATTTCTCAGCATTTACCATTCAGCCTCTGTTTTGCTACATGGAGGGAAACTCACTTGGTTCTACAAAAATGGTGCTAAGCATTTCCCTGTTAGGGAAAGGACTCAAAGGCATTTCCAAGCTGCAAAAGTTTGAAGGTTTGAATTTATCACACCAAACTTTAAAAGGCAAGTTGTATGACAGATAACTCTCCAGACTGTCTGTGCAAAGCAGAGGAAAACCAAGGACATTTTTCATAAGGCCACTGCTGACAGGTGATGTGAAGAAAAATAAGGAGGGACAAAGCACTGAAACAAGCCCAGGTTATACAGAACTGAATGTGAGAGTTCCAAAATCCTGACCTTTAACAGGCATTACTTTTTCGACAGCATCCACTGTTGGATTCAGCACTGACCTTGGTTGGAAAGGGGAATTTGGAGGGTTCAGTTTTGCAGGGGGTGTGGATGGCAGTCAGTGGAGGAGGCCAGGAGTGGGTCATCTCCTAAAACACAACAAAAAGGGAAGTTATTAACAAAACAAAGCAGATTTCATCCTGCAGTCTGGATTCTCTCCATTTTCAGTTCATTGCTCACCCTTCACTAAGCTTCATATTCAAATCTTAATTTCCCAAATGTGCAATAAAGATTTTGCATGTAAACCTGAATGTCAAATTGCTAGCCACAAGAAGAGAGAGTTATGACATAATAACAAGCAGCAAGGCATAAATCAATCGGCTGGGTTGGCCTGAGGATAAACTGCAGTGCAAGTCAGAGTCTGATCCTTTCAGAGTGTGTAGGAAGAAGAATCCTAGGAAAGGGAAGCCTGTAGAGTTTGAGGAAAAGGGGGAAATCAAATTCCTGCAGCTGGAATGAAAGTGCCTGGTATTCTGTCAGAGTATCTCCAAGGCCCGTGAAGCACTGAGGGTCAGAGGAAATAATAAACCATGGAAATGCTCCAGAGGGACCTGATGATCCTTTTGTGAGAGCAGACACAGGACAGGGTAAAAGGACTCGGGAAAATAACCCAGGTAGGAGAGAGGGAAAGTTCTGCTGTGGGGCAGCAAAGCATTTACTGTAATCTAAAATATCAGAATTAAAAACTGTATTTTGGTGGAAGAAATGGGTGGATCTGGTTCCTAGGGAGGAGGAATGCAGTGAGGATCTCCAGGAGATGATGTGCACACCACAACACCCAGCTCTGCTCCCAGTTTGGCCAAGTGTCCCAGTGCTGGAGGAGCACTGGAGAGCCCTCCTGTAACCACCTGCACTTGGACAGGTTCTAAGAACTGCAGAGTCCTTCCCCCTCCTTGGGAATGGTTGTATTTTCAACAGAGAAATTATGAGCAAGAGCACTGAGAACTTACTTTGAGGATTTCATCCACGCAGCTCACCTCACCAGAGGCTGATGCCTACAAATCAAAACTCAAAATTAACATCCCCCAAATCTTCCAGGGACTACAAACAGTTAAAAACAAACTTTAATCCTTATCGTGACTCATATGGACTCTACATAGACACAAACAACCCCTGCTAACTCTTTTCATCAATTTTAAAATCAGATAGATCCATGTTTTTACAGCATGAGTCACATTCAGTTATGAAAAGCAAATACATGACATCTATAAAACTGTGATAATAATCTCTTACTTTTCACTTGACAGTTAAAGTGATCACTGGCAGTCAGTGATATTAAAAACTTGTAGAGAGGGCAAAGAGAATCACAGCTTTCAATCATTTCCTGGAAGCAGCCCCAGGATAATATCTAAATTCAAGTGCAGGACCGTGAATGCACAGGAATGACAAACTGCATTCCCAAGTAAAACACTCATCCCAGAGTGATCCCAGAAACAGCAATAATTACCAAACTATGAATCTTCTGCATCCCTGGCTGCCACAAGCAGAAAGAAGCAAAGCTACTACAGGATTCACTGCATCAGCACTGATGTGGCAAATCTTCACAAATAAAGTAATTTCTGGTTTCCTTACCTGTGTCCTGGATTTTACTTTGCTATCTGTTGCAATCCCAGGAACAAGGGCTTTTCTCTGGCTACCATGATTCAAGAAGTTAGACAGGAGATGAAATGAGATTTTATTACTAGGAAAGGCACTCTCCTTGTAAGTGAGCTGGAGTCAGAGGCTGGGTCTTAATGATTCGGGAATTACCAAACTCCTCGAAGTTGTTAACCCAATAGGATTTTGTATCCAGCACAACTGACAAAAAGTCGTGCACCCTGTTCAATTTGGTGTGAAGGTATAATAATCACATCTAGTAATTGCTGCTCACTTCAAAAGAAAATCTGATCCAGGCAGATTGTATCAACAAGTCTAAGTCAACTCGGCTCCCAGGAACAACAATGTATTTACCCAGCTTGTCAAAATATTTGTGGATATCCTACTATTTCCCTGACTCCTGACTACAGAAATACTCCATGAAAATTGGCCTCTTGGGGTTAAGTAAGCCTTTCTGAATGCCTCAGCCTTTATTTAATAAAAATCCCAGTATTCACATGGAAGAAGCAGAAGACAAAAACAATTACTTTTGCATGCTCCCCATTGAAAATACAGCTTGGGTGAAGGTGCTTTGAGTAACAAAAACACAGTGTTTACTAAAAACTCCATTTGGGTTAGGCAAATTGGGATTCTGGTGACGCTGGAAAATCCCAGCCCAAGTGGATTTGCATTTAAGAAGGCAGGACACAGCCAGCAACTTACATCCAGTGGCTGAGAAGGAATTTTCAGCTTGGTCAGGTGCGCTTTGCTGCTGGGCTTCAGCTCGTTGACGCCGCTGCTGTGGGTCTGGCTGCTGTAGTGTTCCGAGGATAACTTTGGTTCCATGGATTCCTGCCCATCCATCGGCCTGACGTAGGCAGTGGGTTTCTGTAACATTGAACTGGACTTGGACATCA
>VZRS01000325.1:333-18751 GCA_013398055.1 Ifrita kowaldi | reverse complement strand
CTGGACTTGGACATCAGCGAGGGTGGGAAGGACTGGTTCGAGTGCTGCCCGCTGGGGAACGAGGGCACGCGGGAGGGAGAGTCCCAGCTGGGGTCGGGGTCGCGGGGCGACTTGGAGCGCTGATGGTCCTTGCCGTGGTGGTCGCTGCCGTGGGCTCTGGAGTGGCCGGAGCCCAGCGAGGACACGGCCGGCGGCTTCCCGGGGCTGGCGGAGCGGCCCTTGGAGTGCTCCGAGCCGTGCTGGCCCTTCTTGCGGCCGCCGCCGTAGGAGTCGCGCTCGTGCCGGGCCCCGGCGCCGCCCGCGCCGCCCCCGGAGCGCTGCCCGTGCCCCCCCAGCCCCGCCGAGCGCTTCTGGGACTGGGCCGAGGTGCTGGGGGCCGGCCCCACCGGGGTCCATTTGCTGCTCTGGTGCGAGCCCGCGCCGTGCCGCTGCTCGCCGAAGAAGCCGGGCGCGGGTTTGTCATCGGGCGCGGCGGGAACGGAGGGCTTGGGAATGGCGACGATCTTCTGGAGCGGCCGGTCCCCGATGAGATCCGTCATCTCATCATAGTTACCGAGCATGCTCTGGATGCGGCTGGACAGCTTGTCTTCTTTGCTGGTCTGGGACAACGAGCCACAAAAGTCAGGATTTAGAACCAATCACAACTTCATTTGCAGTTAAATGATCTGGTAACTACAGCGGTTAAACTGAATTTCAGCTAGAATCCACCTCTTTCTTTGCCAGCGTTTCCAATTCTGAATTTTAGTTCTTAAAGCAGCAATTTGACTCCCTAAAACGTATTAAAAATATGTAATAATACATCTTTAACTCCCTAAAACATAACAAAAATTCAGCAGCAGGAAGAGCTCAACCAGCAACAATCAAATAATGCACTGCTGAGCTGGATGCAAGTTCCAAAGCTGCAGATGCCTCCTGTCACCTTACAGACTGTAATTCCTCTAATACAGAATGCATCAGTCCTAAAAGGCTTTAATTAGCAGTAAAATAAAATCAACTTAACCTCACCCCCATAAGTCATTTTTAATTGGTATTTATACTGGCACAATGTTTGTTGCACACAGTTAAAAGGGTTCTTTCTTCTATAACCATTTTGTTTTCCAAATCTGGGATCCTGGATCATTCCCCCATGCATCCCAACCAGCTCTGGTTAACTTCACACATGTGGAATTTCGTTATCAAGCACAAGAAAGTGATGGCAGGTCAGGAATAAAAAAACCATCAGGTATTTCTCAACTTTCCTCCTGCAGGAAGAGTTTTCAGTCATGGTTTACTTCTTGCAAACCAGCTGAAATGGCAACAAGGGAAGGGTTTGCTCTCAAAGTGAGTTCTGAGCTACGTAATTAAAATCTTAAATAATATTTTATTAGTTATTCCAGAATTAGGTTATTTTTTCCAGTTCTGTTCAGCAAAGCAACCTGGAAGGAAACCCAGCACAGGCTGAAAGCTGTGCAAGATCACAGACAGAATCAACTCCTTCAAAACAAACTAATCAGATACAAACTACTGGAGTACTAGTCAGCACTGATAATTCTGTCATATCAGACATTAAAATTAAATTAAAATTTATTTTAGCATTTAAAATTAACTTCTTATTTAAACATTGTCTTCCTGAACTTATCCAGGTCTGGATTACATTGATGAAAGGTTAGAAAGTTTAGCAACAGGCTAAAGCACCCCAAACCCAGCAATTTGGCATCATACAATGGACAGTTGAATTGTTTTGAGTCACTGTACAGAAAGTGAAGGAAGGAATGTAATTTGATGGTTTTATTTTCCTTTTTCTCACTCCCTGTAAAGCTTTCTCCCCTTCCCAAGCACTCTAAATCTCCCAGTGGAGCTGTGACTGTCCAGCTTTATTTTCAAGCCCTGCTTAAACACCTGGTTGCCGTAAGAGCTTTGAATTTCAAAAGAACATGGATAAAAACAAATATAAAATATGAATTTGCACTTTATTTCTGTTACAAAGCTGCATTTTGTGAGGTGCAGGAACTCACCACTTTGTATGGTTCAGCAAAGAGAGGAGAGTTGGGTGGGAAGGCTTCGTCACCCTGCTGAATTTCTTGATTTCGCCTTTCCCTTTCTTTCATACGCAGCACATTCCGGTCTTCACGGTTCATGTTGCTACGAGCAAAAAGATCAGTTCTGATCACAGAGGGGAACAGGAGGGATGTGAGGGCCCAGGGGAGGGATGAGAGGGCCCAAAGAAGGGATCTAAGAGCCCCCAGTCAGCCCCCAGCCCTGTTTGGCCACAGAATGATCTCTGTTAAGAACCTTCCAAGGGCCACAACTCCTCAAAACTGTCCCAATTTCAGCCCCCTCCAAAGAGGTGTAACCCCCAACCCACAGCTGGCTCCTAACAGGGAAACTTTATGCAGCAATAAAAAAAAAAAAAAAAAATTGAAAGAAATCCACCAAGTCCTCAGGCAAGTAACTATTTCAAACCACTTCACCCGCTCGAATCATCTCAGTCCCAGCCCACGCTGAACATCTCCCATTCATTTCTAAAATACCTTCTCTCCCCCACATCCCCCAGATGTTCTGCCATCCCCCCACCCATTCAGTGCTTAACTTCTCCTGTAGATTAGGGTTATTTTTGGTGCTGACATACCTTTTTTTGGCACCCATTCTCCAACATATTCTAACCTCAAGCTTTGATGTGGTTTCCAGGTCTCTCTCCCTCCCTGACTCCCAAAAGGCATTTCTACTCAAAGCAGTAATTTCAGGGAAGTTCTGGCAATATTGCACCTTTTGCCTTAGACCATATCCTCCTACTGCAAAAATGCAGATTCAAAACCTGCCAATCCCCCTTCTCAACAAATTTTCCTTTGCAGTTTGGTCTTGCTGCTTGTGTTAACAGAAATACGTCAAATTCTTGCAAAACACACACACACAAAAGTTGGAAAAGATTCCCTCTGAGCTTGCCACAGTGTTGGGACATAAAGGAGTAAACAAAATGAGATGATAAATAAGGTGCCACTAACTCCTTTAACATCGAATCCCAGACTGGTTTGGGTTGGGAGGGACCTTAAAGCCCACCCAGTGCCACCCCTGCCATGGGCAGGGACACCTTCCACTGTCCCAGGCTGTTCCCAGCCCTGTCCAACCTGGCCGTGGGCACTTCCAGGGATGGGGAAGCCACAACTTGTGCTAAGCTCTGTACCAAGAGATTTGGAAATGTTCTTTACTGATCTGCACAAAGTACAGTAGGTGTTTCCAGGAAAGAAACTGATGTTCTTCCACATAATTTACAGTCTAAAATGAAAATGTTGGGCGGCTTAGAAAATCATTATTTCATGTCTTTAGACAGCTGTCTGAATATTAAAAATAATAAATGATTTGCTAGAGCATGACTCTGAAAGCTGTGCAAACCCAGCCACTGCATTCTTAACATGGAAACTTCAACCCATAACTCAGTTTTTAAAACATGAGTCTTTTCACCTCAGTAACATTTTAGCCTCTTACATTTCTTCCCCATTTGGCTTCACTTTGTCCATTGCTCTGAAAGCAGTGAAAGCTCAGAGGCTGCCCAAAGCAGACCAAACCCAGGGTGTAAGCTGAGATCTTTGATGCTTTCGAAGGCACCAGGTTTGTTGTGTTTCCCTGCACTGCAAACAAGGCACCAGCACTGGCACAACCCAGCTCCGTGCTGATACCAAACCCAGGAATACAACAACTTACATTTTATGGGAAAAATCACTTTTTTCTCCAGTTCTCCTGTAACCACAGGTGGCCGTCAAGGCTGAGAGAGGGACCTGGGCACTGGAATGTGGCCAGCAAACTCCAGGGATCATTCTGGCATTGATGACAAACTTGTTTTGTAAGTTTGAGGCTTAAAAAGCTCATTCTTGAGACTGCAGCCCAATTTGTTACATATGCAGGATTTCAACACAGATAAATATCAGATTTAATTATAGACACTGATCAGTTAAAGCCAACTGGAACAGTCTGAGTCTGTGGCATTTACTACTAAAGGCAAATTTTGAGGCAGGGAGTAGGAATGCTCTGGCTTTGGATGGTTCATTCCCACCAATGCACTAAGATCAAGGATTATATACAGCTATACATCCAGAATATTATAATCTTAACAAAGAATTTTACATCTCTGTTTTCCAAATAGAGGGTTAAATATTTACAAAGACCTTCACTGTTTTTTACAGAGACAAGCATCTTTTAAAATTGTGTCAACATTTCCTATAACGCTAGGACTGAAGGAAAACCTGAAGCATTTGTACCAACACTGCCACACAAAAGGAACATTACAGCAAAGATTCACTTGAGATCTGAGCTGGGGCAAACCCAGAGCTGATCTGGCTGTACCTGCCCAGGTCAATGTAAAATTAGTCATCAGAAAGACACCAGTTAATGACACTTTTAACCACTCCTCCCCAGCCTTTTGTAATACAGTAAATGATAAACACCCTCATGGGGAGTCACCTTGCCTGTATGGGGATTTGGTTTGGGTTTTTTGAACTCTTTTACATTTTTTATTAGAGCAAATAGTTTGACTGTGATACAAGTTAGACTTGTTTGTAGCTAATCATCCAATCTCCACACAGAGCTATTTTAAGTGTCTATAACCTGTACAAGGCCATTAAAATCACGCCAGCATTAAATGTGTAAATAGAGGAAGTTTGTGGGGCTTCCTTAGCTCTGTACTTCAGACAACTTCCCACTCAAACCCACATCTTACACAGCCACGAGCCTACCAGAAGGGAAATGTTCCCATGCTCAGGAAAAGCAAGAAGAGGTACTTTGAAAGGCAGATATCCAAGACCTGTCTGCTGATCAGCATCGTTGGTAATTAACTCCAGCAGGTAGGAAACTGCAGAAGTTCAGTTTTCAGACCACTTGAAGTAGTAACAAACCTTTAATATCCACTAAAATGTAGTGGTCCCATCAGCCCTACCCCATCCTCTGGGAACAAGGACAGCATCTCTGCTCCCTCCTTGCACAGACCTGGAAGTGGAAGATGAAGGAGTTGCTGCCTTGTACCTGCTGCTACCAAGGTGATCCTGCTAAAATTCCCCTTTTCCCAGGAGGCCTGAGCTAAAGCATGAAGGAGGAGCAGAGCCAGACTGAGGGAGCCAGAACAATGTCCCTGCAGCAAGGGCCAAAGTCATCCTAGTTTCCACATCTGGGAAAAGAGAAGTTCAAAAATTTAAAAAAAAAATTAGCAAACAGGCCTAAAGCACAGCAGAGTATCTCCATTTTTAGGAAGTTGAACTCCCCATGGTTTGAGTCACCCCTCCTACAGTGTCCCACCGCACTCTGCACAGTCCCTGTGCCTGAGACCTCCCTGCACAACCAACCCTTCACATCTCACGCCTCCGCTCCAGCGCAATAGGAAGAGTTGAAAGCAGGCAGGAAATCCAGCAAGGAATTCACAGAAACTCCTGAGCCAACCTCCCTGTGTGTATTCCTGCAGCACCCTCGCTGCTGCGCTCCACACCCCGAGCGCACCGACCGCCGAGCGTCACCGCATCGCCCAGAGCACACACACAGCTCTCATTTCTCCTTCCAACCTCTTCCTAAATCCCACTCGGCATTTCTGTTCATCCCTAATCCAACAAGGGCACGGCTGTGGTTTGAGAGAACATCACCTTGGATGTGCAACTTGTGGTATGAAATGGCAGTGTTGGTGCTGCTTCTCCTGCTGCCTCCCACCTCCCACTCCCTCAGCTCCGGGCAGGGGGCACATCCCAGCTCTGGGACTTTTGGACCACAACTCCAGACTAAAAATAAACCCCAACCAACACACCCACACTGCCTGAGATTTCCTGGCAAAGCTGTTAAAAGAAAGAGGACCTTGGCCAAACCCTTCTCACCCCCCTGAACCACATCAGGCACCCAAGACCTCGCTCCAGCTCAGCACCAGCAGCATCTCTTCATCTTCCCAGACACTGTGAGGCAAAACCATCAAAGGTGAAGGTTGGCCCAAGGAACCCTCCACACACAGCCCATCCAAAGGGATCCGACCCCACCACACCTCACCCAGCCATCAGTGCATCTTCAAAGCCTGCTTACAACACCTCCACTTCCTTCAAGACAACCTCATTTAACTCGAGGGCTTCTTCAGTCTCAATTGGTTTCATGAGCAAGAGGAATCAAACAGTTAATTGGTTAATTGGCCGCGATGAAACCCCAATTCTGTTTGACAACATTTGGCCACGAAGGATAAACACGTTCAGAGGGAACGTGCAGGATCCCAGCTCTGAGCAGGGCACACCCAGCTGCGGGGGCACGCTCAGCTCCCAGGATTTCACCCTTTTTTCTTAAAAGGAAGGGGAAAAAGAGCTGAAAAGTCTGCTTGTAATAAGGAATTATGTTTTCAGGAGGCAGTTAAAAATACTTGAAGCTGCCTTAATGCTGCATCCAAAGATGCCTGATAATTATTTAAAATATTCCTTTTACCATGAACAAGGGGCATCTCAGGAGCTGCCACAGGACATTTCTCCCAGCTGGTGCATCAGGGCATCACCACAAATCCTGCCCTAAAATCATGTGCACGAACCTAAAATGCTACTCTGTCAGCTTTTAATACAAATGCACTCCCAGAGGAGCTGTTTAAAAAGGGAGACATTGAAAAACAACTGCCCTGCAACAACAAAATTAGCACAAAAACACCAACACACAAAGAGGAATGTGCCCTGGTGTCACCAAGAGTTACTTACAGAAGTGTACATACAGTCTTAACATCCACTTTCTATGTGATGGTGAAGAAGAAAAATGCAGAAAAAAACATAACATTTCCTACTAAAACAATACAGCTTTGCCCAAAATGCACAAACAGGACGATTCTCCAGGACAGGTTTAAAGGATGACCATGATGGAGCAAATACAGAAGCAGCAGAGTCATCTTCAGAGTTTTGTAACTGAAATAGGGAACACACCTAAAAACAAGAGTTTACACAGAATTCAAATAGTTTTTTTATTTGTCCAGACAGAGAAAAAAAACAACTTCTCAAAAGCAGGAAGCTTTCTGTTTCTGTCCCTCACCTTCTGACAACACAAAGGCTCTGTGCCAAGGAAGGGGGATTTGGTTTGGTGCACGCAGGATCTGCTCCACCACAGGAAAGGTTGTGATACCACCAGGATTCCAAAATTCTAACCCAGTAACTTGGTATCACAGGGTGAGGCTGCACAGGAAACCTTGAGCCATCATCTCACTCAGCTGTTGTGATGAGAATGAACTTTTCCACAGCTCCATCTCCCTCTTTCCAAGGTTTCATTTGAGCTCTTGGGAATACAACTCAAATGCGATTGTATTGCTAATATGACACAAATATAAATCAGTGATTCACCACTGAAACACAAATGTTTCCCATTCCCACAACACAAATGTTTCTATCCCACCCTTCACATCAGGAATGCCTGCTGCACATTCAACAGGGAGAACATAAAGTGCCCCAAGAGCCGTCCGGGAACACCTTTGTACATACTGAGGGTGGGAGAGCTTTAAATAAAAATAATAAAAAACTGAGTTGGCCTAAGTCTGGTTAATGTTTGACAAGAACTCCCAGGGAGGGCAGAGCCAGCAGTTTGCTGCAGGCACTTCTCCTTCCCACTCAGCTCTGGAGCACCCAGAAATCCCCACCAAGCACGATGTGCCTGGACTTGTGCTGCTCCCCAGACAAAGCAGCACAAATCCTTCACCACCGTTAGCTGAGAGAAATTCCACAGCACTTTCTGTGGGAGCACGGCCTTAATTCCAGCCTCTCAGTCAAGTGATGGTGCAAGTAATTACATCCTGCTCTGGGGTTTTAGCTGCCAGAGTCCCCTTCACCCCTCACATATCAGGTTACCTGAGGATCAGTCAGCATCTTCCACCTGAGAAGCCAACACACAGCAATGGTGGATAAAAGAATTACAGTGATCATTTGTAACTCAACACTAACCACTGGAAAAGGACTTGGGATCTTTTAGAAAGAGGCTCGGCAAGTGTAACATTTCATTTAACAAGTCCAGATGAGAACTGGGTGCATCATTCATCATACATGAGATTCAGCACACAGAAGCAAGGGAGAAATGGAGTTTGGGTTGGAAGGGACCTTAAAAATCATCCAGTTCCACTCCACCTGCCAAGGTAAGGTAAAAGAACTAAGGTAAAAGTGAACCCCCAACAACTGGATTTTAGAAGCCAAGTTAAGGAGGACATTTCTAACTTCAGCACTTGCAGTGCAGCTCATTTAAAACCATTTTAAAGTCCATTTTTAAATTACACTACTAAACCAGCTTAAAATTGTTTATATCCAAGAATTCGCAAGGCTGGTTCGATGTAATTCACTCAAGGGACCTTAAAAATGCACAACCACACATCTTAAATGTCTCATTTTTGTGCAGAAGTATTACACAGGAGGGAAAACGTCTGGTCCTCCCTCCCTGAGGAACACAGAAATTAATCCCCAATTCTCTTCCTTTGCAGAGAGCAGAGCTGCTCTAAGGACATCAGTCCCTCCTTCCTGCCCTGTCTCTTCAGCAATGGGAGAATCCACTCCTCCATCCACTGTCCCCAGGCTCCATCCTGGGAGACACCACAGATCCCACAGTGACCCCACAGAGCCATCCCTGACTCAGAGGAGAACAGCCTCGGGGATTGACTCCATGAGACCCCACAAAGCCAATAAAATGGTCATTTTCTGCACCTACCCCAACGCCAGGTCAGGATTCCAGGTCAGGTAAGACACAGGAGCCTCAATGAACTCGTGCCACGAGAGCCAGCCCGAGCCAGGAGAGGGAAGTGAAGCTGCTGCTGCTGCTCAGCAAAGCTGAATTTCAGCTTTGCCTTCCCAAGCCTTTGCATTTCTATTTGCTTCATCCTGCAATACCAAAACTACTCTGAGGAACAGGGGACTTTCTTGACCAGGCAGTGACATTCCTTGCCCTGACACCCCACAGCTGAGGAGATCACCAAACCAGCAGCCCAGCAGTGCAGACCGACCCTGAGCTCAGCCATCCACCAGGAACACTCTTTCCTTTCCTACTTAAATCTCTTCTCAGCCAACTTCAGCCCAATTCCATCTCCTACTCCACCAAGGACAATCCTCTCCATCCTTTCCACTCTCCATCGCTGGGAGAGTCTGTAATTCCCCCAGTGCAAAGATGGACCAGCACAAAATCAGCATTTTTACATGCAATCCTTTCATGTCCACACAGGCTAACCAAAGCATATTCCAATACAGTTTCCCATCAAATTTCTGCCCTTTAATTGGGCAGAAACTTAATAACCCAATTCCTGTGCCTACATGTTCATCTGCTTAAACTTTGAAGCCAAGACAATTGGCATTTAGATTTTATTAAGCAATAGTTATTCAGACATCTAACATTAATCTGGCTATTATCATTCTGACATCCTCACATTAATTTACTTTCATAAAAGACATCATTACATTTGAGTGCTATGAACTTTGTGGCATCAGGATTAAGAAAGGATCCACTTGACAGAAATTGTCTGATAAATCTGCTCTGTGTAAGATTTGAAACAGCAGACAAGGTTTTAATGAGGTGCCATCTAAACCAGGAGTGAAAAGGCAAAAGGGAAAATCACATTCGAGGTTCACATCCTTCTCCCATCTCAACTACAGAAAAAGAAAGGAGAGAAAAAGTTTATCAGATACTTTACCCTGGTTTAACTGTCATTTCCTCCAGCCTCAGTGTAAGATCATCTGTCTGCACTGTCTCACAAGACATTTATCTTGGACTTCCCATCGTGACCAAGGTTCACCCATTGTGCTGCATCACTCACTGAGCTGAACATCAGGGTTTGAGATAATAATTCTGCAACGTGGTTGTGAGGGAAAGGGTGCTGGGGAGCAGCTCAGCAGAGCAACCAGAATTAAAAACTTCATCATTTAATGATTTAACTCTCCCCAGAACCATGGGAAAGCACTTGGGGTGAGCCACAGAACAACTGAGAGCCCTAAAGGGAAATATCTGTGTCCAGGCTGCTCCCAGAACAACTGGAGGGGGAGCACCAAACCCATGGGAGTGGATGCACGTCAGCATCAATATATTTTCTAAATTATCACCAGTGTATTACTATCAATATTTTTTCAAAAGTGGTGGCTTGAACTCTCACAGGGCCAGTGCTCCCCGCTGGCAGCTGCAGCAGTTCCAGGATTGCTTTACAGCTTGAAGATTTCACAAAATCCACAATTTTGAGCATCAGAAAAGTGAGAATACGAATTTTCCCTCGCAGTTTTCAGCCCTAACTTGCATGCAAAGAGTTTACCAAACTCAACATCATTTCCTACCTGTCTAAAATCTGCTGTCAGAATGTGACAGCTCTGAGACCTGGGATGCTTCCTGGAACCTTCAAACTTCCTTTTTAAATTTAAACACACTGAAGATGAGAGCCCAGAGTAGTTAAAACTCCGGAAAAACCTAGGGAAGGGGAGCATTTAAGATTTGCAGGCAAAGCAAAAAAATTTGGAAGCGAGAGGAAGGCCCCAGAACCATTTACAGAGGGAAGCTGAAATGCAGCAGGAAAGCCACAGCTTTGATGTGCTGTGCTTCCAAACAAACACTGCTTAAAAAGCTGGAAAGTCTTCACCTTTCATCCTACCTACTAAATGCCACCTGTACTTTATAATCCCCCTGAGCAGACTGAGAAAAACATTAATATTTCTGCCCTCATTGAGTAACAGCACATTTAGTGTAGTATCTTTTACCTCAGCAAAACAGTTGATAAATGTTAATTTAGCTGTACAAACTCTTTTAATACAAATGACATCATATTTTCCCATAATGATGATGATTGGGTTTTTTTCCCCCCAAAGTTCTTACAACTTTTTGCACTTTTCTGGATGTGGCCTTAAACCAAAAGCCATGAAACTACAAAACACAGAATTCTAACGCCACATTCCACTTCCAGCCAGTGAGACTCGGTCAGTTTTGCCACCAGAAAAAGAAGTTCAGCTTTTTGTGGCACGAAGTTAAAGACAAACACAAGAACCATTGCAAAAGCCATGTCAAAATCCAGTTGAGTTTCAAAACCCTTCATGCAAGAGGCCACTTCACACCGAGCTGGGTCAGAGCTGGAGCCTGGAAACGTCTCTGGAAGAGCCAAAACTGCTTCCAAGTGCCCCAGAAATTCCATAGTGAGAACTGCTAAAGCTCCCAGGCTGTGCTGGGCAAACCAGCTGCAGCTGAGCAGGCACCAGGCACTGATGGACACCCCTCGTTAGGGGTTCAATTAATGGAATTCTACTAAGCACAAGCTCAAATTAATCTTTTTTAAGGTATGACTCACTATTTATAGTGAGAGTCACACATAAAAATTTTTCAAAAATTGAATAATGCACTGAAATAAATTGCATAGCAAGGAATCAGCCCATTAGAGCAGCTAATGAGATCCAAATTTCATACTCTAAAATAGCAACGAAGATTAAACCACACCCATTTCTGACCATCTTGAGCTTCAAGTTTGTCAGCAAATCATGATTGGATGGATTTGAACATTCCTCTGAATAAATAAGAAAAAACAAACAAACCCATTTTTGAATGCCAATTCAGCATGGACCTTGCTTCACGTGGCCAGGAAATAATGCAACTTTTTCCACTAAAAAAAAAAGAGAAGGCTGAAGAAAAAAAACTGAAGAAAAAACCTGAAGAGAGTAATTTTTAGGAGGTTATTAGTGATTAACAAATTTAAGCTGAAGACTACTTGTTAAAACTCTCTCCTATTAAAACATATTTCTGGTAATTATTGGCTAAGAATGTGTCACAGTGCAAAGTTCTTACTTGTGTTTTTTGCTCATTAAATGTAATTAGTGGAGCTCTTTCAGCACGAGCAATTGCTCCAGGAAAAACCTTTTCACCCTTTATCTTTTAAAGGCTGGTCTACACCAAACACCAGTTTCCACCATGGCAAATCAGTGCTGTGATTTGATGCTAATTTATCCTATCGGCATCAGAAGGCTGAAATTAAATCCTAATTAATTAATTTAAAAATAAATTAATTAACTAGAAATCTTGAACTTCACCAGGTAATTTAAACCAATATTCCAAGTGGCCACAGTGCTTTTCACCCACAGGCAGGGGGGATTCCAGTAGCTCCACACCAGTGAGAGTCAGAAGGGAACTGGACATTCAATAGGAAATCTCAAACACGCACAGCACCTCACCCCAAAATATGAAAACCTCCTCAAGACACACAAACAAACTATCAGGAAGCTCTGTTCCACAGAGGATCACTCAGAACATAAAAACCCCCAGGAAATAGGGAAAATATCACTACCTCAATCCATTCAATCTCCTCTCGGACAATCTTTGTGCTTCAAGGCCTTCTGAAGTTACAAAAATACAGTAATATTAGAAGATCTTTGTAAAATCAAGTATTTTTCATTCAGCAATTTTCATTAGGTAGATTTAATTTATGCCAAAGCACACGACAACTTGCTAAAGTTACAACATGTTCCTTTAAGTTCTTCAACCTGTTTCCCATATTCAATTTTTCTGAAATTTCCATCTTAATGGCTCATGTTTTCATATCTGGATTTTGACCAAACAATTTTTAAATTCTCTTTAAATAAGGAAATGCTTATGTTAATTGTAATGCAACACTGGAAAGTTACGTTGGCAGAGCTCTCAAATTAATTTTTTTATTTCCACAGAAACTCTGGTTATTCCTCTGCCCACGAAATGCACGACACCACACAAACTAAATTCCCATTTTGATGCAGCTTTATTTGGTTTGCTGTTCCCCATCCCTGTGGGAGAAACAGAATTATAGAATTGTTTAGGTTGGAAAAGCCCTCCAAGCTCCTCAAGTCCAACCATTCCCACTGCCCCAAGTCCCCAAGTGCCACCTGCACACTTTAAACCCCTCCAGGGACGGGCACTCCAGCAGTGCCCTGGGCAGCCTGTGGAAGGCTGGACAGCCCTTTCCATGAAGGAATTTCCCAATATCCAGCCTGAACCTGCCCTGGCACAGCTTGAGGCCGTTTTCCCTTGTCCTGTGGCTGCTCCTGCGCCTTTGGGATTTCCTGAACACTTCCTCCTTCCTGAGTTCCTCTGCAGCCAAACCATACAAAGGGAATTGTGGACTCTTATCTCTTCATCCTCCTCGCTTTAATGATTTGTGCACATCAAAGCCTGATTAAAACCATTTAAGCACTTCCATCACTGAAATCCCTTTAACGTCTTTTGGAAATTAAATTAAATGCAGAAACAAAAAAACCTCCATGTGAATGCACAAATCTGGACAATTATGGTTTGAGCTTTTATAGTAAGTCACCATGAATGGGGAAATACATGTGAGTACACAGTATTCTGAAGCATAATTTGTATAAAAATATAGCAGACAACCGATATAAATATCAAATACTCATTTAAAATCAGACATCTTCAACAGAATCACACCAAGGAAAGTGAACATTAGGAATTTCAAAGGAAAATGAAGCGAAAAATTGAATGACTGTTCAATGGTGTGAAATTTCCACAGGAACCAACTGTTGAGGGAAATATCTACTCTGGAACAATTTACCTCAGTGACATCTTAGAGTCCCAACTAAGGACAAGGGGAAAGAGTTTCCTCTGTCTCAGGAGTTTAACTTGTCATTGGTCACAAACATTGTTTTCCCAATGTCTGGTTCTGCAAATGAAACATCCTTTATTTTCTTCTTAAACTGGAAAATGTCTGTCAATAAAATGAGGCATGACCCAACCACAGCGAGGCACCACGGCCTGGCCCCACCTCCAGGAGATGACAAAGTGACACCAAAACCTGGCTGCCCTCTCATTTTAACACCACACACAGCAAAGGTTACAGAGCTGGAAAAGCTCAAAGTTTCAGGATCTGCTTTGGTTTGAGACCTGTCCTGACACTTCCCAACCCTCAGCCACACCAGGAGCTGCAGGAGGAGCACAACCACTCCAGGGCTCATTTCTGCCCCTCCGTGAGGAACCCACTGAGCTGAAACACTCGGGAAAGTTCCAGCCCAAAGGACAAACAGCTTAAAGCTGCTCCTGGAAACTGCAAATAATGTGGGAACATCAATCCTTCAGAAACAGCCACACTGAAGAGAACCACGCCATTATCCTGCCTTTTGTCTCCTACCTCTTCATGTTCCCAGTGTAGCACTGGGAATAAACAGTGAGAAACTGCTGTGGGGCTGCAGAGGAGCACACCTATCCATAGGGAGAGATTTGGAATGATAACACAGCCTCTCCTGGAAAACCTGATCGCTACAGGATTACACATTAGTAAAAGCACACTCTATTTGTTTAGTTATAAAACATGAAAGCAGCACATTCAAGTAATTTATCGATAAATGTTGTGACATGAATAAAAACTAAGATGAACTGTAAAAAAAAAACCCAATCAGTAAAAGGGGGCTCTGAGCTGCCCCATGACGTGTTGTTTTCAATGAAAAGATGAGCAGGAAGATTTCTCTTAATGAGCTGTTAACAGAAGAAAATTAGTTCAAGACCTCAGGGCAAGAACTTCCCTTATTCCATGTTCATACAGTATGGAGTGCAAGGAGATATTTTTTCCTGCTGGTACCTGGTGCTACTGGCAGTTAATAACCCAGGTTTTACATTCATCAGCAAGAATTAATGAACCAAGTAAGAACAAGAGACAAGACAACCTGAGGAACTCCAAGCACTGGGGAGAAACGACAGAGTTAGGGAAAAGAGGGGTTTGAAACATGGAGCTGAAGAAAGAAACTTGGAAAGTAATAAAAGTCTGAGAGCCTGGGGAGATGGCAGACACCGAATGAGACATGAGTGCATGAGGCAAACAACCTCCCAGCTCCAGGGAACATGGAATTTTGGCCGTGAGTCCGAGGCTGGCCCAGCCCCAGGGAGCTGTGCCACGCCGAGCTCCGAGCACGGCACACGGTCACCTTAGAGCACCAGCACTGCTCCAAACTGGGAAGTGTTAATTCAGCTGGAATATGGGCATCCAGTGCAAGCAGCTAAAAAGAGAATAAACCTGGATTCCTGCAGGAGAGAGCCACAGCCAGAGAACAGCACAGCTCCAGCGCTTGGGGCTGACGGCGCTCACGAGAGCGGCGCAGTGACAGGGAAGGAGCAGGGGCTGTGCCCTCGGGTTTCCTAAGCAGTGACAGCAGCCCTGTCATTTCACAAGCTGCAGAGGATCTCGTTAGTCATTAGTGACTGCACAGAAGGAACCATCCTGCAAGAGAAGAATAACTGCCACACAAGTTCTTCCATCTTGAGTTTTGCAATTCTATGAACTTGATTGCTTATTTTCTTAGTTTAACACAGTTAGCAAGATATTCTACACGCATCTAACCCTGCTCTAGCTAAATGTAATCTGTTAAAGTTTCTTGACTCGTTTCCAGACGCTCCCTCTCCATCCTACAGCCTCTCCATCTCCCCATAGCTTGGGGTGTTCTACTCTCCCAGTTTAGAGAAGGTGACACCAACCTCACTGTGGTTTTGGTACAAACTCTGAGGCAGACACTGAAGGCAAAGGAAGATGAGGTCTTGGTGGGAAGGGACCTTAAAGCTCACCCAGTGCCACCCCTGCCATGGGCAGGGACACCTTCCACTGTCCCAGGCTGCTCCAAGCCCCGTCCAGCCTGGCCTTGGACACTGCCAGGGATCCAGGGGCAGCCACAGCTGCTCTGGGCACCCTGTGCCAGGGCCTCCCCACCCTCACAGGGAAGGATTTTTTCCGTGTATCTACTCTAAACTGAAGTTTAAGTATCTAATCTCAAGTTTAGTTATTTCTGAGCCTCTGCTGAAGATAACTGTGACACCATAGTAGGAGAGAAAGGAAATAGGCCTGTAGAACAAACCACAGGTGAGTAACGAACCGAAATTATGTGGCCAAGAACAATTATTGCCACAGAAAAGAGACCTCAGTCACCAAAAACTCCAGACTATTCCTACATCCTCACACAGGGGGACTCCAAACACGACACTGCGACTCATGTTCCTCCCAGCTCCACACACACATTGCTGTGACCTCTTGGAAGCTGCTCAAGCTCTCTCCACGTGCCAAATCTGCCCATGGCAGAGGTGCTGCTTTCCTGGCTCAGCTCCCAAGACTCAACTCTCAGTATTTCCGCCCTCAATGCTGCAAATTTCTGATGATCTGGAGCAAAGAGTAAGAGCAGTGGTGATTACAAAACTCCCAAACCAAGAGGATGAGCAGGAAGGGAAGGGAAGGAGGCATCAGCAACAGTTATGAGCAGCTTTGGCACCTCTCCTAAGCACTGAAAATGCAGTGGGGGACAAAATGACAGCAGTTCCACCCTCACCTGGTCACAGAGGCCCTGCTGGCAGGCATCAGGAGATGCCAAGAGCCACTGTCTCAGTCAGTAAGGCACAGGTCACACATGTCCTTAGTCACATCCGACACGGGAGCACCCACGCTGGAAAACACTGGGGCAGAACACGCCCGCCAGCAGCCACAGAAGCAACTGGTGTGCAAATGCCACCCTGTCCTGGGCCAGTGGAACCTCAGGACAGATTTCTGCTGCAGCTCTTTACCTACAAAGCCCCCAGGAAGCAAACCCTACAGTTTGTGCAGATAGAAATGTGGCATCTTCTCATTAAAGAGCTGGGTCGTAACCACGCAAAAGCATTTGCACATTGCAGCTTCCTAAAAAGATGTCCTAGAAATCCAACTCATGTTTCACTGGGGTTTTATCGTGTTCTATCAAGTTCAGGTCACTAGAACTGGGAAAAATGCTAAACATATAAATATGAATTATTTTTCTGGGTTGCTGTGTGGCTTCTCACACAAAAACTGACCCCAGGGGCTCAGTCTCACTCTCTCAATGTTTGAGACAAGTCATAAAGCAAGAACTGCAAAGACATTTAGAGGAAATATCAGGGACCTGAGACAGCTTTTGAGATCAAAGTTGAAATTTACTGTTTTCCTTCATTGCTGTTAAACTGTACTGGAGTCCTGGGGGCACTTTTGGGCACCACAATATAAAAAAGATTAAAAACTGATAACATCCAAAGAAGGGACATGGGGATGGGGAAGGGTGTGGAAGGACCATGAAGGAGCTGCTGAGGGCACTGGGTTTGTTCTGCTGGAGAAGAGGAGCTTGAAGTCAGAACTCATTGGGGGCTACAGCTCTGATCTCTGCTCCCTGGGACAGGGACAGCACCCAGGGAAGGGCTGGAGCTGGGCCAGGGAGGTTTGGGTTGGATATCAGGGAAAGGTTCTTCCCCCAGAGGGTGCTGGGCACTGCCCAGGTTCCCCAGGGAATGGGCACGGCCCCGAGGCTGCCAGAGCTCCAGGAGCTCCCAGGGATGCCCAGGGTGGGGTTGTTGGGGTGTCTGGGCAGGGCCAGGAGCTGCACTGGATGATCCCTGTGGGTCCCTTCCAGCTCAGGATACTCCAGGATTGTCTCACTCCCGAACAGGGAAGGGTCTGCTCTCACACAGAGCTGCAAACACTGCGCAGGAGGCAGCAAATGACAAAAATTGACATTCATACATTAATAAAGCCAAGATACTAATAAAGCCAAAAGATAAATTTTCCCTTTTGTTCCTGACCAGCAAGACCTGCCCCAGTCCCAGTACAACCACTGAGTAACTCCAGTGTGACACTGGGACTGTCTCACACCTCGAGGCCGACACACACCAGCAGCACCGGGAGTTTAATCACGTTTCCCTCATTAGAGGAGACAATGAAATGACCAATCAGGTGCACAACCACTCCTGCAAAGCACTTCACTAGATCCTGTTTTGCAATAACTCCCCCAGGCTGCAAATCCCCATTTGCCAGGGACCTGAGAGAAGAATTCAGTAGTTTTAAAGGAATGTCAGGAACTAGGAATACACCTGAGAGAAGTTCAGTAGCTGGAAGGAAGCCCAGGTGACAAATAAACACCCGGACCTGAGCAGAACCAGTTCATTCCGAAGAGTGACACGGAGGAAGGGCCTGGTCAGCCCCACAGGGGCAGGTGGGTGCCTGGCTGCCAGCACTGGAAACATGGGAATGGTTAAAAGCACCAGTGTTCCTGAGAAAATGACCAAACGAGGCTGTAGTAAGGCCACAGATGAGCTGGGGGGACAGTGGGTCCCATATCTGGCCCTTTTCCTTTTCCATTGTACAGCATCTGCCCAGGCTGTGAGGGAGGTTTGGGCACAAGCACTCAGTTCGCCCCCAAAATTCAGTTATCCACCGTTCATCTCCAGAACAGAATCACAGACACAGCACTGAATGCACCGACACCCGGGTTACACATCTCAACGCTTTCTTGCTTTGTTTTGTTCATTGAAAAATGGGAAAAAAAATGGAAAAAAGTCAGCCCAGAGCCCAGGAAAGTTAAGCGACCGCTCTTTTACAAAGTCCAGCACAACCCCCCCCGGGATGAGGCTTTACGTAACAGCCACCCACTCACTCCGGGACGGGATTGTGTCCGGAACCCCGACTCTCCCTGCCCTGACCTTCGGCAGCAGCTGCCCGAAGCCAATTCCCCGAGCC
>VZRS01000324.1:0-20369 GCA_013398055.1 Ifrita kowaldi | reverse complement strand
CAGCCTCAGCCTCAGCACCACGTCCTGACCCACAGCTCTGAGGTGTCCCCAGGACACAGCTCACATCCCAAAGGAGAGGAAGGTGACAATGCAATGCCGTGGCCAAGAGCCCTCCCTGGCCCAGGAAAACACCTGGGCCTCACACAGCAGCCGCGGGGGCTGGGGAGGGAAAGGATTTAACCCAAGGTGGCCAAAGGCCTCAGGTTTAACCCAGGCAGGCAGCAAAATTCAACCACGTCCAGTGCTCAGTGGGGTGAGCTCCAGTCACCAGCTCAACTTGAGGCCAGGGTGCCTGGCTTCCCTCTTTTAGCTCAAATTCAGTGCAGACTTCTCCTTCCTTCCTCTAGCGTGGATCAACCCACGGAAATGAGCTCCAAGACGGGGCACATTGTTGGAATATGCTCAGAGATGCAGTTTAAGGAAACCAAGGGCATCCTGGAGCCCCAGGCAAGCTCCCTGCAGAGAAAACACCTTTTATTTTGGACCCTCCTTTTATTCTCCTCCCCCTCGAGCTGAGGGGAGCCGGGAGGTGAGGGCAGGTGGGCACCTTGCAGGGGGCACTGCCCCACGCTGGCATCAGCACCACGGCCTCAGCCTGCAGGTGAGCCCCCCTGCCCCAACAGCAGAGCATGCAGAGGGAGTGATCCTAATTAAAAAACCCTCTGAAAGTTGCTTTGGAAAGAAATAATTTAAAGAAAAAAAAATAATTAGAAAAAAAAAAAAAAAACACCCTATCTCAATTGCGAAGTTCCTGCCGGAGCCGTTTCATTTCCATTTTGCACCACAATAGGAGGAGAGCAAACAATGGCTGAGAGGAAGCAGCCTGATTGTGGGGAGGCAAAGAGCCACGCTCGTTTTTCATCAAACGTGGGTGAACCCGATTTAAAAAAATATAAAAAAGAGAAATATATCAATTTCCTCACTTCATTATCTCCCCGCCTCCCCCACCAAAAAACCATCCCCTCAGGACAGCTCATTGCAGCTCCTTCCCAGCCCTGCTGCCCTCGCCCACAGCCTCAGACCTGCTCAGGCTTCTTCTCTCCCTCCTTCCTCCCCAGACTGGGAGATTTGGGGAGGAAAGGGGCATTCCAGGGCCACCATTCCCAGCGCCACCAAAGGACCACCCCTGTCAGGCTGGAGCCGGGGGGAAGCCCTCGTCCCACCCAACAGCGGCCAAGAGGAGGGGAACGAAGAAAATTCCGCCGGCATCACTTCCAGCAGGGCCGGGAGGGCCTCCCTTGCCAGCAGGGAGCCGGTTCGGGGTGACAGCTCCGGGTGACAGCGATCGGAGGGGATTCACCACCGCCGCTTGCAGCGTTCCCATGGCGACGGGCGCTCGGTGCAGCGTGTGAAACACTCCATTCGCTTATTGATTGAGCCGCCGTCAAATTCAATCACAAGTGAAAATGGATTTTTTAATGCGACTATTAGCTGCGTTTGAAAGGCAAATTGAGTTCAGTTATACCGAGTCAGCCATCAAAAAACAATTTGCCGTCAGCCAGACGGGCCGGAGAGGAGCCCGGCCCGGAGCAGCGGCCGCGCACCCGCGGATCGGGAGATCCGAGACGGGAACCGAGGGGAAACGCGGCTTTTCCTCCTCAAAAATGCGCTGGGCGAGGAAGGTGAGGCTCAAGGCTGGGCTTTGAGGGGCTGGCATGGACACAGCTCCCTGTGGGATGCACGGTTGGAAACGAGCAGGGGGTTCAAGGAGCAGTTTTGATGGGGTTCATCCCAAAATCCCAAGCAGGGCTGCAGGACAAGCACGGTGGAGGCTGTCCCCAAATATTGGGGTGCACAAGGGGAGCCAAGAGAGAAGGACACACGAGCCAGGCAGTGCCACCCCCTCCCTGTGCCACCACAACCCAACAGAGCTCATTTCCTTGCAGCCGCTGGAAAATAAGACTTTTCCCTCACTGATTAGGGAAGAAGATTCTCATTACTGTGTTAAGTGAGGATCAATATCGCAGCCGAGTCTGAAATCAGCCCTGTCTGGAGAGGTGCTGAGCGCACCAGTTTGCCCAGTTTGGGGTTGAGCAGCATCTCTGGGGAGCATCCACGGCGTTGCTCCAGGATGGAGATGGAGGAAGGAGGTGGGACAGGACAGAGCAGTTTTTAACTGAACTTGAAGTTCAGACAAAACTCTGCCAGATGTGGGAGGACTTGCCTGTACGCACGTGTTTATAAATAAAACCTATATGTTTAAAAATCCACATAAGGATAAATACATTTTCCCCCCACAGAACTCAAGGATTACAACAGAGCCCATCAATTATAAACCGAATTTTTTTAGACCCCCTGAGAAGCCTCCAACAAATAATTAAAAATCCAGCTTCACTTCGGGCTGCCACCTTTGCTGATTCTCCTCTCAATCCCACGAGCGAACTCACAGGCCTTATTAAACACTTGCAGGAGCAGCCCAGGAATTTCTGTAGCAGCATAATCCAAAGATCTGCTTTCAAAGAGCCTCTGCTTCCCGCAAAGCTCCAGCCCCAGCTAATGAGAGCTTAACCATATGTTTGTGGTGGATGAAATAGTATCATTTTGCAATTATTATCATTCAAACATTATTTATTTAGCCCGCAGCCACATTATATTGACTGCAGAATTGCTGTCATTTTTACTTTTGATGGCTCTCTTATTGAGCTGAGTGTGAGGAATTGTGTTCTGCATTCCCAGTGTGAGGGAGGCTTTCCCTGCTCCCTCACCCTCTCCCCAGCCAGGTCCAAGTCTCTGCCCCAGAGCTGGTGGTGTTTGGTATCAAAATCCTCAAAAAATGGGTGTTTTCCCATCTTTTCCTCTGCTTCACCTTCCCCCACTGGTCATATTCGGGGAATTAATCCGTTCTGACCACCAACACAAAGGTCTGTGCACCAAGGAGTTACAGATAAGGACAGAAGGTGGATTTGGTGTCACCCTTGTACCCCCCCAGCAGCTCCGAGAGCTCCTTTGTCAGAGCTGGAGAGGGGAGGCAGCAGCTGAGGAGCTCCGTGCACCCCAGGAAGTCCAAATGTGGGGATAACAGACAGCCTAGGGCTGAAAACCCTTCTCCAAGGAAGTAGCAGGGTGAGTCCCAGCCAACATCCCCGGGGTTTGCAGCAAAATAAACACCAAGGGGTGCACGACTCGGGATCTGAATGTCAGCAGGCTAAAAAAAAATCTGCCCTCCCTCCATCTCCTGGCCCTGGCTCTTCTCTCACACGTCACTCTCCCGAAGCCTTGCAAGATGTATTCACACAACAGGAAATCCAACATTCCCCTTCGCCTTCTTCTTTCTTCCTCTCCTTTAATTTTCCCCAAATGTAAATGAGGAAGTCATCTCTCCTCCGGTGATGAAACATCTGCCTGGAGAAGCTTGCAGTGCAATGCAACGTATTTTGATCACTGTTCCATCTAATTACAGAGAAGAGAAGAGAAAAATCACAAAGCAGGGTTTGGGACTTTTTTTCCCCCCAAAACACAAGGCATCTGAAAAATAATAGAAAAACAGCAGCACTGACAATCAGAGCAAAGGCAGCTTCCCCATCAGCCTTGAAAAACAGCACTGGAATACAGAACCTGCTTGGAAGGAGAGGGATTGCAGGGTGAGATAGGGAAAGACTTATTGCTCGTGCCAAGGACACGTGGGAATGGAATTGGGATCTCGGTATCCTCAAAGCCGGAGGCTGCTCCAGCCAGGCCACAGCGATCTGGCTGCACATCCGTCCTTTGGGGCTCACCAGGGTCAAGTTCTTGCAGCTCCCTCGCACCTACTCCAGAGCACAGGGGAAGGAGGGACGTGGTGGGAAGAGCCTTAAAGAGCAACTCACGGTCACAAGTTTCAGACCCACCAAACACTTGATGTTCGGGAGCCAAGATGCAGGAGGAGCAAAGGCTGGAGCTCCAAACTGGGATGCACTGGCTCAGCCCAGACAGGGACAGCAATTCTGCTCCAGGGGCAACTCCAGGCTCTTGCAGAGAAGCTCTGGAGACACAGACACAGCTCCAACCTGGCACCAGCAGGGGCAGAGCCCTCGCGTTGGCCTCGGCTCCTGAAGCGACAACGGGAGAGGTCTCAAAGGCACAGCAGGCAGCACCACCCACACCCCTCGGCATTCCAGAGGGGCTGATTGCTTCCCTTGTTTATCTCTGAAAGAATTCACCGTGAAGCGCTGGTGGGGCGCGGCCTCCAGCCGCTCGAGGATGTTGTTCGCCGCGGGTGACGGAGCTTTTAGGAGTTCCAAATAAAGCCCTAATCATAATCGTTGCTGTTTCCCTGTCTTGCTCTTCGAGCTCAAAGGGAGTCCATGGCTAAGCAGCAACAAACAGCACCTCTAACGAGTCCTTGCATGGCAAGGAACCAAGCCCAGCACCGGGGGAGCCTGTTCAGCAGCCTCGCTGGAGGAGCGCTGACAGGTTGTTTACAGCAGCTTTCAGACAGGCAGTGCAGAATAAACAGGAGGCTACCTGCCTTCCACCCTTCTCCCACCCGGATTTCCAAGGGAAAACTTGATTTCCCTCCTAAATGTTTCAAGTTTCCGGAGGAGGAAAACAAAACGCTGCCTGTGATGAATGGAGGTTGGCAGCTGGTGGGGACAGGTATGGCACTTCAAGCCGTGGGAAACCGGCCCGAAATGTTCTGGCACCACAAGGAAACAAAAAAGCTGATGGGAAAGATGCCCACAGACGGGCAGGGGGGTCCCAAGCCCCCGTTCTTCTTCACAGAGATTTGTCAGCAGCGTTCTGCTGGCAAGCAGGCCCCCGTCCATCCTGGCAGGCAGCTCTCTTCCAAAACAACTGCTCCAAGGATCGTCCTCGCTGTTTGTTATCCTGCCTGAGCGTGAAGACACACAAGTGAGCAGCAGGTGCCTGTCTGGAGCCAACGGCGCACAATGGTTTAATCCAAGTCCATCTGCACGTGGAGAACCGGCTGGAAGAGCTGGAGCCTACAGAGCTCGTCACCAGCACCAGGAAAACAAATGGATCCACTCCAAAATCGTGCCTGCCACAGACACCCCGAGCTGCTCCTGAAAGGTCACATCCCTCCTCAGTGTGGGTTTAATCCAAGTCTTGTCTGTGAGAGAGAGAGAAAAACACAGCCCTGCGGCTCTCCAAGATGGAATTAGTCCTCTGAATCCTCCCCTGTGGGCACAGGCACGTGGGCATGGAGGGAGCGCGTTGTCACCTTGGCGGAGCACCGTGTGCTCCCTCCTCGAGTGCAGCTGGTGCTGACAAGGTCAGAAGCAAGAAGAAAACTCACCCTGGGCTAACGGGAGGCAGAGAGTCGGAAGATTAGTCACCATCCCGAGATCCGCGTTTCCCGGGAAATAAAGCAGCTGGCAAGGGGTGGAGGACATGAGAGACGCAGGACGGGGTGGGATTCCAGGCTGGAATTCAGTCCCTGGCTCTGCCCCAAATCCACACAGCCTCTGCTTCCCTCTCTGCACATCCTGATTCTCCTCCTGCCCCCCAGCTCCTCTCGGGGCACTGGAAGCTCTCTGGCGTTGGCCAAGGGCAAGTTCTTCCAAGCACAACCAAAACCCCCAAGTCCCCCCAGGGTCAAAGGGACAACTGGTCCAAACCCCTCCCAGGACAGGCAGACAGAGAGGGGCTCCTCCCCAGCTACTTCTGCCGTCTCCCGGGACACAGGAGTGTTCCCAAGCGGATCTGTCAGTCTGTTTGGAGCATCAATGTTTGCCTAAGCAAATAGCTCGGAAAGCTCCACAAATAGCAGGAGGGTTGGTTAATTGGGAAGAAGGCAGAGAACCAGAGAGCAAAACACACGCAGGCAGCACCAAAGGCGGGGATGAGCACGGCTGAGGGGATTTGGCCGCCCCAAGGGCACGTTTGCCCTCCGTACATTGTTTTCTCCGGCCCAACACCACTGTCAACACCACTTCCTGCATATGCAAATAGGACCATACTCCCGCAATTACACGGCAATCAGAGGCAAATTACATTCTTGCTGTTTACTTTCAGTGTCCTTAATTAATCCGGTTATTAGACGATTAATGAAGCTTGTTTGGTGAAAAACTCATAGCGTTTACAGCGCGAGCTCACGCGTGCAGCCGGCTGGCATCTGGCTCCGCATGGGCACGTGGGGCTGCAGGCAGCGCGCCCAGCGCCTGTCCCCAAGGCCGGCAGAGCAGGGTGACACCGACACCGGTCCAGCACGGCTCGGGGGGTGCTCAGGGCTTGGCTTTTCCAGCCGTGCCTCCGCTCCAGGAGCTCAGTCCTGCAGCTCGAGCCACGCGCCAGCTCGCAGCTCTGTCTGGAGACACAGCCCCCGCCTCCCTGCTCCTCTCCAAAGGCAGCAGGACCCACACCGGCAGCTCCCATCGCTCTGGAAGCTGCTGGAGAAGGTTCCCAAGCCCCGTGCAGCCGCTGGCCCCCGTCATCCCTCTCCTCAGCCGGCTCCCGAGGCACCCTGCCCTCCCCGAAGGTCACCCCAGCTCGTGTTTGGTTAAGCTGCCGATAATGAAGTGGCATGTTCATCTAATGATCAAATTGCTGCACCACGAGCATGAAAGGCTGAGGAGAACTAATTAAGAAGCTCATTTGCATACTCCAGCGTTTCCGGTGCATGTATGGGGTTCCCATAGCAACCGGTACAAAAGCTGGTGATGGTGTGTGGGTTTTAGTGGGTTTTAAGTGCTGCTCCTTCCCTTTGTCATCCCCTGCAGATCACAAAGGCTCTGCGAGGAAGGTGCGGTGACACCGGGCTGGGGAGGGGCATTTCTGCACAGCAAGGCGGGGGGGACAAACGAGCTGCGAGCGTAGCAGGGGCTGAGCCCGCTCCCAGAGTCACCAGCTCAGATATCTGAGAGGGGAGCAGGGATTTGGGGGCTGAGGACACACTTGAACAAAAATCCCCGGCCTGATACTGCTCTATCCAAAACTCTCCTGAGTCACTTTGGCCCCAGCTCCAGAGGGAAGTTTTGCAGGGGACTGCGCCAAACCCCGCAGCATCCCTGAGCCCTGAGGAGGAACTGGCTGCACGGAGCTCAGGGTAACGCCTGCAGCACCCGGGCCGTGGGGACACCGTGGGACGGGACCCTAAATGCTGCAGCCCAGGGTGGGAAGAAGGAAAGCAGGACCGGCCAGGTGAGGGTGTCAGCTCCAGTCCCAGCAGGTTCCCCGCAGTGCGGCGCAGTCCAGCCCCGGCTCCTTCCATCATGTCACTTCTCCTAAGCACCAAGATTTCTTTTCTGCTTTGTATTTCTGGCAGGAAACCTTTGCATTTAGATAAGGAATAAAGCCTGGAATCAGATCTGAACTCCGCAGCAGAGATCAACATTTTAATGAATTAAATATATTCCAAACTAAATGTAACCTCTTAGCGCTCACATTTTTGAGTGAGACTAACTTAAAGAAAAAGCCAACAATCCAACTCATTTCAGCTCTCCCTGGCTGTGAACTGGCCACAGGCCAATCAATTACCTTGAATTTATTCGTTATTCAACTTCCCTCCAACAGCCAATTTTCAGGCTGTGAATTGCAGGTGAGCGGCTCCTTCCAGACCAGTTTGCAGGCACTGGTTTCACTGGGCTGCTCGGGAGCCTGGCCCGGGGCCACCAGCGAGGCAGGACACTCCGGCTGGCACGTTCGGCGTCAGACAGCGCCGGGAGGGCTGGAGGGACAGGGGCTGTTTGACATCCAGCAGCAGCGTTTACAGATGCAAACAGAGCCCGAGCATCCCCCGAGGGCTGCGCAGCGCTGTCAGGCCTGGGAAGAGACATTTAATTCCTGCCTGTTAATTCGAGGCTGCGCAGGGAGGGCAGAGCTGCTCCGGCAAAGCGCGTTCGGTCGCAGGGAGCAGAGGCTGCAGCTGAATGAAGCCCTGAATGCCCACAGAGCTGGGGAGGGCAGGGCTGAGCCTTCGGCTGTGCTGCCCCAGGCTCAGCCCACCCCGATTCCAGAGCCTGGCGCCTGGGAGGGGGCAGATGAGGGAGGAGAACGATGCCAAGGACCAGCAGCGAGGCAGGAGAGGAAGCCCAGCTGGTCCTTCCTGCAACCCCCGCCGCGGTCAGGAGCCCCAGAGCTCTCGCCCCTCCACTTCAAACGCCTCACCTCGCTAATTCCCACTCAAACCAGGAGCTTTGCCTCTGTCCCCAGCCTACCCGGCATCCTGGAACGAGCTCCAAACCCGTCAAGCTGGAAGAAGTCCCCTTGCCCGTCCAAAGCTTTCTCCTCCCCTAACATTGTTTTCATTTCCCCCTCCCCCCCGTTTTTTATTCTCAATAAAAACATAATTACAGGCTTTTAAAAAAAGCAAATTATAGTGACATACTTTAATTATCTCCAAGCAATGGAGGACTAAATTACACAGTAAGGGAATCGGAGGTTACCTAAAAATAAAAGCAAGAAGCTTCATTAAATGCTAATTGCAGCTTTCACCACTGAAGTGAGATTTCAACACAGACCACCATTGACTCACTGGGCCCTACGAGAGAACATTGGGGCTGGGGAGAGACCCTGGGATACACAACTGGTGCCTCCATCCGTGGCTCCAGCCACAGGGATTGCTCCAAAGGGAGCTCCAAAGGCCCCGCTCTGCTGCTGGACCTTCCCCAGCCACAGGGCCGGGTGCTTCCACCTCCCTCCAGGGCACCCACTGTTCCCCCAGCCCCACTCAGAGGCACTGCCCACCTTCCCAGCAGCTCCGAGGGGCTCAGCACAGCTCCTCCAAAGCTTTGGAGCAGAGAAACGAGCTCCAGTTTTTCCCAGAGCTGGTCCTGCACCAGGAATGGAACCACAGCATCCACCTCAGCTTTGCTGCCCTCTGCTCTGAACTCGAGTCCCGCCTTGCTCCGAGCTCCACTCGGCTCTCCTGGGGTGAAAACGGGTCCTTGGGGCTCTCCTTGTGGGCGAGGAGCCGAATGGAGCTCTGTCCTCCTGTCCTGTCCAAACCAAGCTCTGCTCCAGCCCTGTTTTCCCCATCCTCTTCCTCCAGATTTCCTCCCTGAGGAGCTGCAACGGGAGATCTCCAGGCCCAGAGGGGCCAGGCAACTGATTTTCCCCAAGACACGGGAAGGGAGGCACGAGGTGGTAGGCAGGCTGGAAAATTCTCAGGGAAATTATCTTGTTTTTCCATTTCCCATCAAGTCTGCCTAATTATGCCACCGAAGTCTGTAATTTGCCTCTCACAGAAGAGAGTTAATGACTGGTTCCAGGCTGCTGCTGCTCCAGGCGGGGGCACAGCTCCCGCTCCAGCCCCCAGCTGTGCCCTGGGACCCCAAAAGTTCCCACTTGTCCCTGGAGAAGGGAGCTCAGGAGAAGAGCTGGCGATTGGGAACAGCAGCCAAGGACAACAGAAGGTTCCAGGAGGCAGGAAGATACGAGCAGGGAATGGAGGCAGCTGGCACCAGCCCAGGTTTTTTCCTCGCCACTTCTCAAAGTCCCAGAAAAAGTGAAAAATCTGCAGGTCAAGCACTCGGGGAACTCAGGCAATTATTGTTGTTTAAATTCAACAGCCCTTCACAGAAATAAGAGGAAAATCAGACAAGTGCTGTTAAAGCTCTGAGGGAGGCGAGGAGGAGAAACGATGGCACCAATTTCTGGGCAGGCACCTCATTTAAAAAAAAAATATATACAAAATACCCAAAACTAGAAATCCGATATCCAGGAATCAGAATCCACTCTGCTCTTCTCCCCAGCCACAGGCAGAGCTGCCCTCAAAAATATTACACAAAGCAGGGAAGCAGAATCTGGATCCTCACAGGTCCCATGAGCTCCCTGCTGCAACATCCACAGCAGAAGCTGGCTCAATCCCCATCCATCTCACTGGCTTACAGGCTGCTCCCTTTTAATTAGCTCCCGTAATCAAAGAGGAGTTGAGAATTAAACAGCGCTGGATCATGGATAAAACCAACGAGCTGTGTTGGGAGGTCACTGCGTCCACCACTGGAATGGGCTGGGAGAGACAGGGGCCCTTCGGCAGCTCAGGTTTGGGGTGACAAAAACGGGGCTTAGAACACCCCCCTCACAGGCACGGCGAGGGGAGGCAGGTGGAGGCTGTAATTAAGTCAGAATGAGCCTTTCCAGTTATTGTCAGGCAGAATTCAGGGTGAAAGCTGCTTGTGACACCATCAGAGCAGAATCCCCGAGCCAGAAGCAGCACCAGAGACATCAACTCGGGTTTTCTCGGAGCCCTCTGAACCAGGCAGCGCCTCACATCCGATCCGACAGTGATGGATGCGCTGGGAGTGGAGCAGTTTTTTCTCCTGAGAAGCTCTTTTGACAAGTATGATCTTATCAAAGTTCCGAGCTTTTCATTACGCTGCTTTTTTTCCCCTTTTTTAACTCCTGCCTTCAAGCCAGGCTCTGTCCTCCCTGCACAGGCGGGAGCGGCTGCGTTTCCCTCCGGCACCAATCCCTGGCTGCAGCTCCCGTGGGGCTCGGGGCACCCCGGTGCCCCCCACACATCCCGGGGTGAGAGCAGAGCTGGGATTAGCACACAAACAGGTCTAGGAATGTGCAAAATACCGGGGTGACATCACACAGGCTCAGAGAGGGGGAAACACCGGCACTTTTGGGTTGGGGGAACAGGCGCAAAGGGACGGGGAGCCAGCCCAGCACCCCGTCCCAGGCCAGGTCGCCACTTTCACTGGGCAGCTGAAACAAAGCTTGTCCAGAAGCTGGAGGCACCCAGCACCTCTCTCTGCTTCCTTTCCCCCTCTCCCAAAAAAGAGACAAGTCTGGACCCTCCTCTCCTGACCCAGCAGCCAACAAGCACAGCCAGCCCCATTCCAAGAGGGAAAAGCTTGGAATGCCCAGTCCAGAGACAGAAACAGCAGCAGCCAATGCACCCCAAAAATGCACAGCCCAGACTCTGGGAACAGCCACGTCCCTCACACACCGGGCTCTGCCATCCCAAGGACAGGCTGGAGCAGGAAGAGGAACCCTCCCCGCAGGGTGGGCAGAGCTGCTTTCGTTAGTCCTCGTTAATTCAGGATCCCTTCGGTTGGAAAAAACCTCTGAGATCCTCCAGTCCACCCTTAACCCAGCAGTGCCAAGGCCACCACGTCCCCAAGTGCCACATCTGCACACTTTTTAAATTAATCCCTCCAGAGATGGGGACTCCAGCGCTTCCCTGGGCAACCCCAAGGTGTGAGAAGCCCTGGGAAATCTCCTCCCCTCTGCTCCATCCCCGCAGCCTCTGCCCGGAGCTCGGGGAAGAGAAAACGAGGAGGAATCAGCCCTTTCCACCCCAAACCTGCCCCAGTGCCCCGTGCCAGGGACACACCGAGCTCCCCTCTCCCTGTGCCATCCCATCTGACACAGTTTGCAGCTGCCTGGGATCTCCAGGAATGCCTGGAGAGGAAGGACATAAAGTCCTGAGCTCTCCCAGAGGCTTTGGCCACCCAAAACCTTCCCTGCCACCTCCTGAATCCAAGCCACCAAGAGACAGCAAACGCCGAGTGCAAAACCAGGGTCTTTTATTAGAAATCTCCTCGTATAAAAATGATCATGCTCTACACAGTCATCGAATAATTCATAAACATCCAGGCACTGAACTTTGTTTTTTTGTGTGTTTTTGTTTTTTGACTGGTCCGTACATAAAGCAGACATATTTCAATCCATATGGTCATCACATACATTAAGGAACCACCTATAGAAATCAGCACTTTGAACACAGTCTAGGTTTTATTTTGTTTTATTTTGCTGTCTGGTTTGTTTTTTTTTTTAATGTAAATTTTAAGTATTTTTATTTATTTTTCCTTTTTGCAACATATAGAATTTGGCAGGATATGGGGTAGAGAGTGAAGAGGGACGGAGGAAGACAGGAATGGAAGAAAACGGAGGATTAAAAAAAATAAAAAGAGAAAACAGAAGGTTCTGCACAACCACAAACAATCTCACAAATTCCAGAAAAGGGAAAATGTTGGGGCTCTTATATTTTTTTTTTCTTTGCCAAAATACAGGAAAAAAAAAAAAACCCAAAGACTTGCTGAAGTCCGTCCCCTCTTGCCCGTGCTCCGTCCCCGCGCTCCGCTGTCCCTCTGTGGGAGCCATGCATCGCCACCGTGGGCACTGGAAGAGTTTTATTGTTTCTTTATGGATTTTTTTGCTGCTGTTGATGGCATTTTTCCCCCCGGGAGCTCTGCCCAGTAGCCCCTGCAGGAGCGCGTCCCCCGGCTGCCACCTCCCTGTCCTGTGCCGCTGTCCCTGCGAGGAGCTCGGCTCCCTCCCGGTGCCTCTGCTCCCGGAGCTAAATGGCGTGGTTGCTGTAGCTGACGTAGGTCTGCTTGGTGGCCAGTGCTGGAAGGAGACACAGAGCTCACGTGGATCATCAGCAGAGGCCACCTTCCCCCCCCGGCTCCTGTCCCACCCCCTGACCTGACCGTGGTGCCAGGAGGTGCCAGCAGGGATGTGACAGGGTTTGCTTGTGGATCCGGACAGTGCTGGCTCATGGGATCCCTCCCTGAGCTGTGGCAGAGGGGCTGAGCCCCACAGCAGCTGTGGGGGCTCTCCAAGGATGGTTCATCCCAAAAAGAGCCCCCAGGACGTGCCATGAGACCCCGGGGTGGGAATGGGGTCTCAGCCTCCCACCCGCTTCCCTCAGCAACCTCCCACAGACAGACTCACGGGCGCTGCCCCTTCCCAAAGCTCGGCTTGTCCCAGCCAGCCCTGCCAGAGCAGGATTTGGGGTCCCAGCTGGGTGTCCCACACCCCTGGCCACCACTCCATGGCAGCTGGGAGTGGAGCAGCAGGGCACAAAACCAACCAGCCTGGCTGCCCCCTCATCCTGGGGGTGCCACAGGGACACCACCCTGCTGCCACCCCTCAGCTTCCCCAGCCCTCAGACACACCAGGGGAGGAGGCAGCAATGGCTCCAAAGCCACCACACGTCCCAGAGTGGCACTGGGGGGGCACAGCAAAAGCCACAGGGCCCCACTGCCCGCAGAGCTGTGCCACTGCCCTCGGTGGGGACAATGCTCTGCCGAGACCCCCACGAGGTCCCCAGGTACCACAGGGTCAGCAGGCACAGGGACACCCTTCAGCCAAGGGCACGGGCAAGTGCTGGCACAGATGGCACAGCCTGGGACACCCTGAGTGGCACAAACGCGTTCCCACGGAGCCCTTGCTGCAGGTTTCCAACTGGTGTTCCCAGATAACACTTAGATAGAGCAGAAGGAATTGGAGCTGACAGAGCTATTTGTTAGCTGCGATGTTTTCGTAGCTGATCTGCCCGTATCAAAGCCCTGTGAATTATTTATTCTGTTGTTTATTTAAGGATACGTGACCCGGTAGTGACAGAGTGAAAAATGTCCCCTCGGTGCTGCGCTGACATCCTCCCTGCACCTCCCACCCCCGGTGCTGCTGCCTGGGCACAACGGGAGCTGCCAGCCCTGCTCACTCCGAGCTCCCCCAGCCCCGTGTGACTCTCCAGAGTCAGGGATGTGCAGACGGAGCTCAGCTCTCCCCGTTCCCGGCATTTACGATCCTCAGAGGACCCCGCTGCGAGCTCCTGCGGGAGCCACCTCACCTTGCGTTTCCAGGTTTTCGCAGAGCTCCGACTTGGCCTCTCCGTTGGGGCGGAACCCTCCCTTCTGAGAGAACTTGTTGGACATGGTGGCCGCTGTCACCACGGCCTTGAGGCTCCGCTTGCGCTTGGGGACGTTCTGCTCCGGGTGGAAGAGGATGATGTACACCTTGGGCATGTAGAGCATGCCCAGGGACACCGAGGCACTCAGACTCACCGAGATGGTGAGCGTCGTGGTCTGGATGTACATCTGCAAGACACAAGGCCACCAGCTGAGATCCCCCCAAGCCCCTGCGGGACCCAAAAAAGGGAAAGGAGGAAACGGGGAAACGAGGGAAAGCTGGGGATGGAGTGGGGAGGCAGCGCTGGAATGTCGGCAGTGCTGGGTGTTAAACGTGAGGTTTGATGCTCCACCAGCCTCGGGGTGGGAGCTGCAAAGCTGGTGCTGGGCACAGCGAGGACACCCGATCCCAGGGCACACCCCACACCCAGGGCACAGCCCACGCCCCTTCTCCCTTCAACAGGTAATTCCCATTCCCCAGCTGACTCCTGGGCTCTTGTCATGTAAGTCACATATTACACACCGACGCTGCCTTTTTGCAGTCAAAACTAATTTCACGCTCACTGTCCAGGACTAACAGTGACAGATGTTTTCTGAAATGAAAGCCCATTAATCTTAATTAATGAAAGCCCATAATCCATTTTTCTATGGAGAGCACTTGGCAGGCTCCTCTCAAGCCAGGGCATCTGAAGCAGGTGGCAACTGCAGGCAGAGACCCCCTCCCTCTGCCCATCCCACCTCTGGGGGAGACTGGGAGGGCGAGTCCCTGCTCCATGGGCATCCCTGCTCCGCCAGCATCTGGCTCCTTCCCCTGCAGCATCCCCTTCCCCAGCAGGCTGTCCATGTGCTGGGGCTCTGGGGCTGGGCAGGGAGGGGGCTCTGGCTCTCCAGGTGCCTTTGCACGCTCCTGCTTTGCAGGTCACTGGCAAGGCTTTGCAAGGAGCCTCAAAGCATTTCCTGAACTTCACCTGCGACTCCACGTCCAGCGATCCCCCTGCAGGTGTTTCACAGTGGGGATTTAATGCCCTGTGAGGAGGCAGGACCCTGAGGAGCCAGGGGTGTGGTCCCCATGTCCTCGGGGGCTTCACCTGAGGGTTTCTGAAGTGAAAAGGTGATGGAGAGCACACGCTGGGGCAGAGGCTCTGCACGGCTCCCTGGGAGGCAGCTCATCCCAAGAGTGAGAGCTGGTGGGACACAGCTGCTCCAGGACCCCCCCAGGTCCCGCAGGTCCCACCTGTGACCCTGCAAAGCCAACCAGCACCTGGCCCAGAGCGCTCCGACTCAGCCCCGAAGGGAAAATGCCACCGAGCTTGCTCTGAGTCAACTGAAAAACTTTGGTTTGTCCCCAGAATAAAACCTCCTGCTGTCACACGCGCCGGTTTGTTTGTTCCACCTTCTCTCTCTAGGCAGTTTTTGGAAATAAAAATGTCATTTCATCAAGCAAAGTCAAAACACATCTCTGTGCCAGAATATGTGCGCTTTTTTATTTCTTCCTTTTTGGTTTTTTTTTTGCCACTCCAACTCTCCAGCCTCTACCACGGCTGTCCTGGACCGGCCAGGAATGAGGGAAACACTGGGATCCCAACTCCAGGCACCCACCAAGCCCTGCCTGGGAGCCAGCACAACTCTGCCCAGCACAGCGTGACCCCGATGGGGCACGGCTGAGCTCAGCACCCCTCATCTCCCTGGCTCCCTGCCCTCCCAAGGAGCCTCCCTTGCCAATCCAGCAATTTCCATATTTTGTGCCTTGGGGCTCGGAGGCGTTTCAGCGAGGAGGGAGAGAGCAGCTGAGCTGAGCTGAGCTGAGCTCAGACATCTCTGTGCGTGCTCCCCCCTCGCTCCTGGGCCGGTTCTCCCAGCGCTGCTGTGGAATCCCCTGTGCTGAGACCCCGCTGGCACCAGCCCCAGCTCCTCACCCCACTCTCTACCTCCTGCAGCAGTTTTGGGGTCTCAGAGGGCCACTGTGGCGACCTTCCCCCCGATGCTGCGTTTGCCAGGAGCCGTTCTCCTGCCCACTCCAGCCTCCGCAGCCGTGTCTCACCGCAGCAAACCCCTCGCCAGCTCAGACAGGAATATTTTTAGCCTGGAGCCTCCACAAAGCCGCGTGGAGTCTGCTCAGTTAACCTTTTGCCACTGCAAAGAATGACCATTTCTCACAGTTTCACTTCCTACTCTCTTAATTGGCTTCCAGCCCAGGACCCCGCTTTGCCCCTCCGCTAATGACACTGGAGCTTCCTCCAGAGCCCCGGGAGGTGTGAGATGTGGTTGTTGAGGAACTGCCAGCTCCCGCTGCCTCGTGGGCTGGATCAAAGAGCACAGCCAGCCCTGGCTCAGGGCGATGATGCTGAGGGACAGCAGTAACCCAAAATGACCCCACACAGGCCCCCAAACCCAGCGCTGCGCTCAGCCTTGCCCAGGGCTGGGTGAGCCCGTCCTGCCCGAGGGAGCAGCTCAGGCTCCAGGCACAGCCCAGGCTTGTGCCTGTCCCACAGCAAATCTCTGCATTAACTGGAAGCCGCCCCCACTCTAAATCCACTCCTGGCCCCACTACAAGGGGTTTTGCACCATGGTGGGTGCTGAGAAAGGGCAAACCTGCTCAGCTCTCCTCCAGCTCACCAAACATCACTGGACAGTCCCTGTCACTCCTTCCCTCTCCCTCTTTTCCCTGGCTGAAAGCGAATGTGATAAACAGGGAAGCAGACAATGACTCCACTGTGCCGCTGCTGCCTTATCAGCGCAGGAAATTGTCTCTTTCTTTAGATCCTCTGTTATTGCTATTTCTGTAATCCGCCAGGATCGGCGGGGATAAGAGGTTCTTTCCAGAAAAGGCTTGGGGGGCTTGTTACAATAATATGGCACCTCCATGCAAAGTTCTGGGCACGAGGTAAAGCCAATTAAAGTAAAAACGGGGATCATCATCCAACTCCTCCAGACCACGAGGCAGCCTTGGCTGCGGCCCTGCAGCCCCAGGTGGGGTCGGGGCAGAGGTGCCAGGGGTCCAGGGGTGCGGATCTGCCCCGTGGCATCCTCGGGACTCCAGCCACGGGAGAACAGCCCAGATAATGCTCCTGGATTTTCTTTTCCCAGGTGTGCAGACGCTCCACAGAGCCCAACAGGCCCTCAGTCCCAGCAGTGATGGGGTGAAGGTGATGGGATCCTTCCCCACGGTGAGCTGGGGGTGTCCTGTGGAGCATCCCCAGGCACCACGTGGGTGATGCCAATGCCAGCGCCCCCAGATGTCACCCCAAGGACACGCCCAGAGCCAGACCCTCTCTGCAAGGACTCCTTTTAGACATTTTCCACCCCAGGACTACAAACCAGGAGCTAAAGCAGCACGGCAGCCCCGAGCACCCGCTCCCTTCAGCCTCCTCTGAGTGCATCCATCACCCCTTGGACACGGCCTGGGGAAATTCAGAGTCCACTCCATGGCCCGGGGACTCTCAGAGTCCACTCCCTGGCCCAGGGACTCTCCGAACCCACTCCCACGGCCTGGGACACTCAGATCCCACTCCATGGCCCGGGGACTCTCAGAACCCACTCCATGGCCCGGGGAGGGGACTCTCAGAACCCACTCCCACGGCCTGAGGACACTCAGAACCCACTCCCTGGCCCGGGGACACTCAAAGCCCATTCCCACATCGGCACAGCAGAACTCCAAGCTGCAATCCCAAAGCCCCACCACGGTTGGCTCAGCAGGCTCGAGGCAGGGCCGGGCTGTGAGACAGAGCTCCGCGTCCGAGGGGAGTTGGGAACATCACTTTTTCCGCCTCTAATCAGCTTGTTAGCAGCCTAATAACAGAGCAGGCCTGTGCATTACAACCCCCAACGAGAGGCACAGCCTATTGTGGAGCTGCTGCCTGACAGGCAGCGTTCAGCAGCCCTAAATTATCCCGTGACAAGCTGCAGTGAAGAGGTGAGCAACCTTGCGCATAATCTACAATCATTATCATTTCCATCTTTATTACCCACAGTATGCCAAGCACATTAAGGAGGCTTTCAGGGAGCTTTTGTTTTGCAATAATTTCTTAAAAAACCTGCTTTCTTGTTAGTATCTCCCCTGCCATCTCATCAAAATGGAAATGCTGCAAAAGGCTCCATATATTTCCTTTAATTCTCCTTCACACTTGCAGCCAGCGAAGGCCTGGTGGGACTTTTTTTGGCTGGGCCAAGGTCAGAGGTGGCTGGGCAGACTCGGCCCCCTCGAGGGATGGATGCTCTGGCCAGAGACTCTCCAGGACACGGCAGACTCAGGTGTCCACAGCAAAAGCTCCCTCAGCAAACCTTTGCAACAGGTGTGCCCTAAAGCCACGGTGTCAGCAGCGTGGGGACACACCCGTGGGCTCCAGAGAGGGATCCGGGCGCTGGGACACCCCGGGAATTTCCAGGGAACAGCAGCTCCAAGGTTTGTTCATCAGAGCAGCGCTGGGCTGGCAGGCGGGAGCTGTTTGCATTTGACAGAAACGCGATGATTCCTGTTTTGGCTGGCAGGCAGAGGGATTTGGGTCTCATTCATGAGATTTTTATTCTTTGTTCTTAATCCCTCGCACTTGAGCACGGAGCCTCATCCAGGCTGGCCTCGGTCCCGTGGGAACTCAGCACTGGGAACAGGGGCCGGCTGGGCAGCTCTGGGTCCCTTTCTGCGCAGAAATTGTGCTCATGACACCGGGGACCTGCCCTGGGGGCTCATCCTCCCCCAGCCCACCCAGCAGCAGCCTGTGCTGCCCACTGCCCCCATCCACGAGGGGCAGCGGGGCCAACAGAGCACGGGAAACTTCCCACCCCAATTCCCCAGCTGGCCAGGCTGCAGGGAAGGACTCTTCCTGTTCCAGACACCACAGCCTCTCCCGGACACCAGCCAGGCCTCTCCCCTCCTCCCTTACCTTTTCTGCCGACTGCGACGTCCCAAAAAATATCGGGATGAAGGCTAACCACACAATGCAAGTCGTGTACATGGTGAACCCGATGGGTTTGGCTTCGTTAAAGGTCTCCGGGACCCCGCGGGTCTTAATGGCGTACACAGTGCAGGTGACCATGAGGAGCATGCTGTACCCGAGCAAACAGATGAGGGACAGGTCCGAAATGTCACATTTGAGGATGCCCCGGGCAAAGTGGGGGTTTGTAGTCCGCTGGTCCTCGTAGTCAATGACAGAGTGGGACGGATCCACGATGAACCAGATGCAGACGCCGACGAGCTGCAGCGAGATGAGGCTGAAGGTGATGACCAGCTGCGACGCGGGGCTGATGAAGCGCGGGGCACTCACCGACTTCTTGCCCTGCTCGAAGATGCGGTAGATGCGGTTGGTCTTGGTGAGCAGCGCGGCGTAGCTGATGCTCATGCCCAGCCCCAGGAAGATGCGCCGCAGGGAGCAGGTGCTCAGGTCGGGCTCGGCGATCATCAGGAAGGTGGTGGCGTAGCAGAGGAAGATGCCCGTGAGCAGGACGTAGCTGAGCTCCCGCCCCGACGCCTTGACGATGGGCGTGTCGTTGTAGCGCACGAAGGTGATCACCACGAACAGGGTGGCGATGATGCCCACGATGGCGATGAACACGGGCACCACGGCCCAGGGCGAGCTCCACTCCAGCTTGATGATGGGGATGGGCGTGCAGCTGGTGTGGTTCTCGTTGGGCCGCTCGTTGAAGTGGCAGCGCTTGCAGTGGAACTCGTCCAGCTGGTACTGGTAGCCGTCGCAGCGCTCACAGTGCCAGCAGCAGGGGATGCCCTTCACCAGCTTCTTCCTCTCGCCCGGCTTGCAGGGCAGGCTGCAGATGGAGCTGGGCTGCTGGCTCCCGCCCCCCGGCCACAGCATGTTCTCCACCTGCGGGGGAGATGGCACCAGCCCTGCTGAGGGCGTGCTGGGCACCTGCCGGGCACGCCTGGGCACAGGGGATGCCCTGCCCTGCCCAGATCTGGACGTTCAACCCATCAGCACATCCCGCAAAGGGTCCCAACCCAACCTGGCACGGGGGCAGGGAGGTGGTGAAGCTCCCCATTGGCCTTTTGGGAAGCTTCAGCACCAGGAACCCAAAATGAAGCCCCTCCTTCCCTGAGGAAACCCCCTCTGCTGCGGTCTGGCTCCTCTTTCCTGGCCCATACCCAGATCCCTGCGGGGTGGTCACACGTGCTGAGGCACAAGTGTGTACCTGGGGGGCACCTTCCCCTCTGCCCCCACCACCTTTGGCTGCCTGGCTTTGCACCCAGGGGTTCCCAGACTCTACGTGGCAGGAAGAGAAACCTGCAGGACCTTCCCCTTGGACCACGGCCTTACCTTGAGGTGCAGGTGGTCTGTCCACTGCCCGATGACTTTGTACTCAGGGGTGGAGTTCCTGATCTGGTACTGGTAGATGTCGTAACGCCCTGGAGCATCTCCGTTCTCATTGAATGTCACAGGAGTCCCAGCAATGCCTGCAGGAAAGGGGGGGCTCAGCACTCACAGCACCCCCAGCACCCCCACCCTGCTGATGGGGTCCAAGGGGGCTCTGGTTTGATGCTCCCCCCTCGCTGCTTCTTTTGAGAAAGGGGGAAAAGGAGATTTAAAAGTTAAATCAAGCGAACTCTGCAGATAAACACTAATGAAAGGAAGGAAGAGAAGAATCAAGCAAGAGGGGAAAATAAATAAAAGAGACACTGTGGAGGAGATCAGAGGGTGGAGATAAATAGAAATAATAAGGGGACCAGACAGAAAATGTTTATTAAGGAGACAGAGCAGAGGAAAAGATGTGCTTCCAGCGGAGATCTGAGACAGACAAGGGCAGAGCAGCAGGCGGCAGTGGGACCTCTGCCAGCTGGGAGGGGGGAGCTGGCAGGGGGAGAGGCTGGGCAGGACAGCAGGTGAGGGCAGGGTGAGG
>VZRS01000323.1:283209-296399 GCA_013398055.1 Ifrita kowaldi | reverse complement strand
GGACAAAGGGAGGGCGATGGCACTGCCAGGGGCACAGCTGGACTGCGGCACAGCTGGTCCGGCTGTGGCACATCCGGCAGCCACGGGGCACCTGAGGTCCGTGCAGGTGAGAGTACAGCATCCACAGCTGGAGCACATGTGGGTGGCAGCAGAGCTGGGCGCTCTGGCCCATGGGCAGTGGGCACAGCTGTCCCTGTGCACATCTGGTGCCACACCCACGTGCACATCTGGCGGCCCAGGGCAACTCTGGGGGCTCCCGACAGCCGCTGCAGCTGCCCCAGGCACGGGTTCTGTTCCTGCAGGAGCACGGGTGGGGTCAGGGCTCTGCCCCTGGGAGCCAGGCAGCAGCCTGGGCCTCATTAAGATCCTCTCCCCCGATCTCTGCCAGAGCCTGTCACCCGCCCAGGCAGACACAGGACAGTAATTCTGTTTGTCTTCGCCGTGGTCTTGAACGTGACTCTCAGTCCCGGCTCCTTCGCCAGGATCCCTTTGGTGTTTCCCAGTCCCTGTTTCCCAGGAGGGAGCTCCCCCTCCCGAGGAATGGCTCCAGCCTTTGTATTTTAACAAATGACCTGAGACACCGAGCCCAGCGTTGTTTACTCGGCTGGGCATTAGCTCAGAGTCGAGAGCTGCCTCCCGAAGGGCTCTCCTGGATACACTGACCCAACGAGGCCTCTGCTGTAATTGCATTCCAGGGAAAACAGACATCTCCTGATTCATTTAATATGTGCCATGTTGTGTTTAGATACGTAACAGAAGCCCCATTACCTTAAAAGTCCTGCTGTTATCAAGTACTGACTTAATTACGGTTTTATCTAAAAATAGATCAAGTTAGCTTGACAGAACCCATTTGTCCTCCTCCCCTGCTTCCTGGCCATGGTTCCTCCCTGCAGTTCCTGCTCCATCCTGACCAGCATCAATCCACTGCCACAGCCTTTCCCTGAGAGGTGCTGAGATCCCAAGGGCATGTTTACTATTCCCTCACCACAGTCTTCCAAAACTCACCAAATACAGAATCACAGACTCATGGAATGGTTTGGATCGGAAGAAACCTTAAAGCCCAACTTGTTTCACCCCCTGCCGTGGACAGGGACACCTCCCACTGTTCCAGGTTGCTCCAAGCCCTGTCCAACCTGGCCTTGAACACTTCCAGGAATGGGGCAGCAACAGCTTCTCTGGGTACCCTGTGCCACTTATAGAAATACAAATATAAAAAAATAAACACACATGTATAAATACCTAAACAAGGAGAGCCCAGGAGGCTCCTCAGGCTGTGGTTATCCAGCTCTGGCTGCTTTTGATCTTCCTGACCTTGGGAGCTGCTGCCACCCAGGGAATTCCTCAGGGCAGGATGTGCTGCATTGCCCGCTGCTCCTTTACCACAGCTGCTGTTGTTCCCAGCTCCCACCCAAGGTGAGGCCTGGAGCCAGTGTCTGCTCGTCAGCATCACTTTCCTCTTTCCTCTGATTGTTGTGTGGCTTTTTTGTAGCTGCCTCACTTTCCTGGAAGCCAAGCCAAGGCAGCTTTCCTCCCACTTGGGAAGGAAAAGTCTCTGAGTGGTGTCTGTAAGCAGCAGTGGTGGCTCTGAAGGAAAGGTGGCAAAGTCCCATCTATGAACGGCCCCTCAGAGCTGTCCCAGCTGCTCCCTGGGCTGTGCTGGGCACTCTCTGGCTTTCATTTTATTTCCCACGTGCTTGACAATAGAGAGGCAGCAGTCTCTCCTCGTTTTGGCACAAGCAGGATGGGGCCGTGCTCCGGCACTGCCGTGGGCACTGCGGGTGCCGGTGCTGCAGGGCCACACCTGGCTGGGCCAAGGTCACACGGATGGATGGACTTGGAGGATCCCAGCTCCCCCTGTGTGCCACTGGTGGATCTTCCTTTGCCTCGCTGCCTCAGAAGGTTTTTGCTCCCTCGCTAGGTCAGGGAGGGCAGCCCTGGACCCATCACCCAGGAATGTCAGCTCCGCTCATTGCAGCGTTGGATTTTCTGATCTGAATCTATGAGGAAAACAGAACTGGGGCTTCTGTGTCTGAGGGCTGCTCCAGGAGATACCTCACTGCCCAAAATCTCCAAGAATTCCTGATTTTGTCTTTGTCAGCCCAGCCATTTGTGTGAACAGCGTCAGGCCAGGGCTGGGCACACAAAGCAAGGTCGGTTATAAGCCGTTCTCCTGGAACAGAGGCACTTGGAGCCAGCACAAAGCAATCTCTGTCTCTCCCCTGCACTGGCGTCCTGGCAATTAACCCGGAAAATTGCAGCTTGGCCTTGTCCTGGGCGCTGAGTGCGGGGCTGTGCAGGGCAGGGGGCGGCTGGCCCGGCCGGGGTCTGGCTGTGCCATGGCCAGAGTCCCGCTGGGAAGTGCCAAATGAATGGGAAACTCGCCTGCTTCCAGAAGAAGTGAGGGAAGTCATTTGGGTTTCTACACTGGACTGGGTTTAAGAGATGTATGTCCAGAAAACAGCAGAATTAGGAATCACCTGGACCAGAGCATCATGGAAGAGCCTGAGCTGGAAGGGACCCACAAAGATCATCGAGTCCAGCTCCTGGCCCTGCACAGGGCATCCCCACGAATCACACCATGGATCAAACGTGGGCAACCTGACAGAAACACTGAGCTGGTCCCAGTCCCATGGAACAACGTGCCACCCTGCCGGGGACACGGCAGTGCCAGGCGGAAACCCAGCCCTGCCCTGCCCTGCCAGGCTGCTGCTGGAAACCGCAGCCATCAGAGCTAAACACGGCGCCCTGGGAAGTGCTGGTGAGGCAGATAATCTGCAGGCAGAGGCCGTGACAGCCTGCTCGAGTCTGTCACAGCACTGCCACCATCATTACAAACACGGTAATTGGGTGCCCAGGCTGGGCCCATGTACGTGCAGGGGAAGCACTCCCAAGTAATTAAGAAATATTTTGTGTTTGGTTTGCCACTGCACTTCCTACAGAAAAAATAAGTGGGAGATGAAGCCAATTTCAAAGCGAATTTTAAAATTTCGGGGTTGTTATTTTGACTTGTTTTTGTTCAATTTTTTACTACGTAAAGTCCCTGGCAAACCTCCCTGCAGCTGATAAAGGCACAAGGAACGGGGGAATGAAAGGTACAAAAGGGAGGCAATGAGCAAGACTGTAAGTCATGCTTAAAGGGTGTTGTAGAAACTACAGTTCACCCAGGTCCAACCCACTAGGAAGCAAATATTTAATTGTACTGTAAATAACATATTTTTATGGTTCCAAACCACATCTCAGAAGCCACATGAATATAAACAGGCGTGAGATCAGCTCAGCCCCCGGCCCTCCTGCACCTGCCATGGGATGGGGACAGCAAACGGACAAGAACAGGAGGGGAATGAACAGGGCCAGACCTGTTAACTGGAAATTGTGACTGGTGTTGGGGGACCGATTTGTAGGGAAAGGGACCACTGCTCTCTGGGAAGCAGGATTGGAGAGGAGAGTGTTGTGAGGGGATGGGCATTTTGATGCTGACCCTGGGAAGCTGGCACGCGGCTGGGCACAGGCAGAGTGGGCAGCGGTGCCCACGGGGATCCCCTGGGGCTGCTGTGGTGCCTGGAGCAGGCAGTGGACCCCTCGGAACCCCCTGGAACTGCTGCAGTGCCCGGCACGGGGGCAGTGCCCGCGGGACTCCCCGAGGCTGCCGCGGTGCCCGGCGTGCCCTTGCAGCAGGTATCAGATGCGGAGCTCCCCAGGCGCTGGATGTTTTCAATAGCAAATGGAATTGCTCCTCATCATCAGTATCTTATCCGCACGTTTCAAGGGCACGTCCTCTGCCAGCAGCGCTGTGAAAGCAAACACGGAGCAGTGCCCGGGCTGCCTTTGCTCAGCGAGGTGAGCGCGAGGGGCGGCTCTGTGCCTGCCCCGGGGGCTGCGTGTGCAGGGACCCAGGACACCTCACACCACAACCTTGAGCAGATGAAACGTGTCCCTGGACAATAATCGAGATGATGAGGATTATTTTGTTCCGCGGCTCCCACAGCTGCCACCTCCCGTGCAGCTGCTGTCCCCTTGTCCCCGGCGCAGCGAGGCCGAGCTGTGGGGACAGGCGGGTCCCGGCTGGGTGCTGCGCTGTGGTGCTGGCACAGTGGAAGCGCGTTAGGGAAGGTGCCAGCATCTGGCCATGCCGGCATCGCTGGAGTGGCACTGTCCATCCTCATCCCCCTCCTCGGAGAGCTCTGGGCCACCGAGGGATGTCACACGGCCGAGCACTGCGGTCTCCACACCCCCACAACCACTTTGACACCACCTGGTGTTTACTGGGGCTGTGTCCCACCCCACGCCGCTCCTCGGGGGCTGCTGTACCCCAGAGCCCCCTCGCTTTGAGGGCAAAACCAGTCCTGGGAGGGCGTTTGCATCTCCCCGTGCCTCAGAGCGGTCCCTGTGTCCCCCCCGAGGCTCTGCGGGACGCGAAGACGGGAAGCCGAGCTCCGGTCTCTGAGGATGCTCTCGGCTGGAAGGAGCCGCCTCCCTGGACAGGACAAAACTTCCTTGAATTCAAAGCTACAGCCGCACTCTGCCCGTGGTGGGGGCTGCCGGACACACGGACAGGCTGGCACAGCGACACACGGACAGGCTGGCACAGCTCCCTACGGGGCAGCTCCTCGTTTTTCTTCTTGTAATCATTAACTTAAAAATGCAAATGTGTTTTCTGGTTTTTCTTCCCATTTCTTGTAAGTCAGCCGGGCTGCAGCCTCTCCGTTCCTGCCCTTCCAGCTCCTCCAGGCCGGCTGGCTCAGCCCTCCAGGGATTTCCCCATCGCACCCAGCCCTTGGGGACCCTCGCAGTCACCCCCTTGCTCTGCCGCCGTTCTCTGTCTCCCCCTGAGAGCTCAGAGCAGGGGACAAACGATGTGCAGAGGCAAGGACAGGCAGGGGCCACACGGGCACAGAGTGAGGTGACACCCGGGGGGTGCGGTGACACCGGGGGCCGCAGGGTCAGGCAGGGACTGGCTCCTCGAACCCCAGCCCCAGGAACAATCCCTTTGTCTGGGCTTCCGGGCACGGCTGGGATAGTTAGTGGGGATTTCCACAGGAATTTCGAGAAGCTGTTTGAAGATATTTTTATGCAGGAAAGGCAGTGGCCTTGCTTAATTAGGAGAATTAAAACGATTTGCGCTGAAGCCAGTAGCAGGGAGTTGCTGTGAAGCGGCCCATGTGTAGGGCTGGTCACCGGGTGCTGGGGAGAGGAAAATCTCCCTCCAGATTCCAGGAGCAGAGACAGAAAAAGAGGGAACACTGAGGGCTGGGACCACGGAGCAGCAGCAGGAGGAAATTACTATTTACACAGGGAGAGGCAGCGCTCACATCCCTCGTATGGGTCGTACCAGGGCTAATGCACAGCAGACATCTCTGGAGCCCCTCCAAAAAGGAAACTAGAGTTTGGTTTGGGAACTTCTGGTTCTAATTCCTGGAAACACAGCTTCGGCTCAATTTCACAGTGGTTTGTGACATTTTTCCAGTGGTTATACAAATTTTGGGAAAACATTCCTCTCCTTGGAATTGTCTTGTGATAATATAACCCCACTTAAGTGGTTGGAGGTTTCGTATGGCTTCACACCCTCCAGAGGTGCCTGTGAGAAGCAGCCCCCATCTGCCTGGCATGGATCCTGCCCCCTCAGGCACAGGAATCATGAGGGTGGGTTGCCCTTGAAGCTTTGTATGATGCAGGTGGGGAGGCCATGGCACAGGGTGCCCAGAGCAGCTGTGGCTGCCCCTGGATCCCTGGAAGAGTCCAAGGCCAGGAGCAGCTTGGGATAGTGGAAGGTGTCCCTGCCCATAGTGAGGGGTTGGAATGAGATGTTCTTGAACACCTTTTGTGTCTCTGGGCTTCCAGGGGCTCTCTGGGAAGGGCTCCCCCTCCACAGGTGCTGCTGGGAGAGGGAGCAGTTGCAGGGTGTCAGCAGGCTATAAATGCTATAAATGCTGCTGCTCTGGCCACCCCCTGCTTTTGGGGGAGCTTTGCAGAGCTCCTGACTGGGGCAGCTGTGCTGCTCACCCAGCCTGGGAGCACTGGTGCCTGCTGGAATTCTCCCTGGAGGCACTGGGACTCGCCTCCAGCTCCTGTGCAGCCAGAGGCAGGGGATGGTGAGTACTGGAATGGGACGTGTGGGGGTTTAATGCAGGCGGTGGCCAAACCTCTCCTGCCTTGAGTTTGGGCTCAGTGCAGGTTACACCTCTGGGTGCTGCTGTTCCATCTCCAAGGGACACATCTGGGATTTTCTGGAACAGGATGAGGCACTCTCACACCCCCATCTCCCTGGGGTCCTGCTCCTCTGCCCGGTGCTCCCTCTCCTCCCCACACCCCCCTGTGCCACCCCTGTGGAAGAGTTTATCCAAGGAGCATTATGGGACCAAAGCTCCCATGTAGAACATGGACAGAGGCTGTTCTTTTATGTTTGGAGAGGAAATGAGTGGCAGCTGGTTGGCTGGGCCTTTGAGGGGATTTTGTATTTCCCCAGAAATGAGAGTAAGAATAGGCAGACTGTTTAGGCTTTCCTGACAATGAAACCTTGTCATCTTTACAATTAACCCTGTTATTTAAATACTTCTTCCATGGATATCATTGAAGATTTCATAGCCCTTGGTTCCTTTACTTTTCCATTTCAGCTTCCTGCACTTCAGTGACTCCCAGGGGCGTGACTAATTTAACTTTTCCATTTAATTGAGAGCTTGTTTCTGGCTTTGCCTTTGTGTGTTTAACTGTAGCTTGGGCAGCTGCTTGATGCCTTGTTGCTGCCCAAAATGCACCTGTCAGGCCTTTTCTTTTCCTCCCAGGGAATTTAGAGGACATCTATGACCAGCTCTTTCTTCAAAAACATTTCCATCACAGTGATGTGCTGGGGGTTTTCTGTACTGTGTGCTGTGTGTCCACCTCCCCTCTTAAGGAATTCACCCAAAAAATCCTAAGCTTGAAACTCCTCCTACTTATGTATCACTTCTATTTTTCTGTCAGTTAGGACTTTCCTGAGGGCCTGTAGTGATGTTACCTTTGCCACTTCTCTGGCAGCTACAGGGAGTGCATTCCCTTCTTCCCCCCACTTGATAAATATCCACACCCTGCTCTGCAGAATCCCTGTGCAGGTGATGCCTGGATGGAAAAGGACCTAGTGAGGCTTTTGGACAGCACAGTGAAAGTCCAGGGACGAAGGGAATGATGATGCTGGAATCCAGCCTCCTCTCAGGATGAGATGAAACCTGGACCATTAGAAATGGGACAGAGATCTTCAGCACCACTGGCCCTGTCTTTGCCTGGAAGGTAACTAAATATACAGATACACGTGTGAAAACAGGAGGGTGGTGGCTGCCCCATCCCTGGAAGTGCTCAAGGCCAGGTTGGACAGGGCTTGGGGCAACCTGGGATGGTGAAATGTGTCCACGCCCATGGTTGGAACTGGATGATTTAAAGGTCCCTTCCAACCCGCACTGTTGTATGAAGTTCCTTTGTGTTCTTCCTGCATCTGTTAAATGTGCTAAATGCCTCCAGACACCCCAGCTCCCTGACCCAGCAATGTCCCACACTCAGCTTTGTGCTTGAGCAACCATCGCATCTCCAGAAGCTGTGACCTTGCAGCCACTGCCTGCCTGATGTGCAGCACAGACGGGCTGGTGCCACCCCAGCGGGCGATAATGCAGAGCTTTGTTCTGTCCCACATGTGTGCACAGCCCTGGTAACATTTACAGTGGGAATGCTGCTCCCAAGGGACACAGAGAAGGGTCATTGTGGCTTCAGTCAAACGGGGATTTGTGCTGCCGGGAAACTGAGCCTCTGCAATCTCCCCACTGAGATATTACTCTTTAAAATAATGTTTCTGGTTTGTAAGTTATTCTGTGTCCCATTCCTGGCCAGGACAAGGTGAGCATAGACCCAAGCAGGGCAATTCTAAAAGCTGCTTCAACATAAGGCTCTCAGGGTGCCTTTGGTCACTGGTCATCGACACCATCACTGAATTATGGGGACACAAAGCAGACAATGAGAGTAGAAGCGGGGCTCCAGGACCCTGAGGATCATCCTGGAAACAAAAGTCAAACTTAACATTGAGAAAAGCCACAGGGGTTTATGAGTGCCCCTGTGTTCTGAGGAGGATCCTGGCAGGGTTGGGGTCACACATTTGGACAGGAGGAGGGAGGTTTGCAGTTGGACAAGTGTTGGAGCAGAGTTTAAACCTTGACGAAGCAGTGAAAATGTAAGTAAGCTGCCCCTGAAATTGGGGAAGGGGAAGAGAAGCAGCGCTCTGGGGAATTGTGCCAAAAATCGACAGAGTTGGGCAAAGTGCCACCCGTGCAGTGTGAGAGGACTGGCCCAGCAAAGCTGAGGGCAGCTCGAGGGTCGGGGTGCACACGGCTGCTCAGCATCTCGGCTGAAGAGCACTGAGAAGCTTCCTTCTATTTTTAACAAGGAATCAAAGGAAACAAACCTTCCTCACTGGCTAGAAGCACAAACACCAGAAACCTCTCTCAAGCCTGAGGAGTGTCCCTGTGCTTCTGCACTGGGAGCTGGGTCCTGCTCTGTCTGCTCTGACACCTGCCAGGGAGATGAAAGGGAACAGGGCCTCTTCTGGAGACAGCTCCCGTCGGATGCACGGCCTGGGGGCTTTGTCCCAGAGATCCCTGCTCTCCGTGGTGCTCCCAGATCTCCGAGAGGCACGTGCCAGGCTTGGCAGAGGCAGCACCGTGAGGAGCTGGGCATGTCCGGGCGAGTGTGAGAGTGGCAGAGCACGAGCAGGAGGTGAAGCCAATTAGCTGAAATTGGTGAGAGGCTCGTCAGCCACGGTTACAGCAACGTGCCCTCTGTGGGGGAAAGGAACTCATGGCCCAAGGCACGAACACGGATTCAGGGACCTGGAAGGAGCTGGAGGTGGAGATCATTGTGGCACCACAGGCTGACTAAAGGGAGATGGCATCGATATTTCCCTTCAAAGGGAAACCAGTTCCAAAACCAGTTCCAAACCTGTGGTGTCTGGGGAGACTTGGCAACACAAGTGGCTGATGATGAGTATTGCAAAAAATCATTGGAGGTTAACGAGCGTGAGCTGGGAGCTGAAGAGGGTTAGGGAGCAGAGACCCCAGCCCAGCTTGCTTTTCATTTCAGGGGCCTCTGTGCCCCTGCAGAGGCTCGGCTGTGTCACTGCTGTTCCCATCTTCTGTCTTGTCTCGCCCACCCCTGCAAAGCTGCCTGAGGGCCAGGAGGAGGGACTGCAAGGAGAAAAGTGAGCTGCAGAAGGGAAAAAGGGAATTGAGTAGGTGGAAATTCATGTGTGACTGCGAGAGGTGCGACTCAGTAAGGAAAAGTACTGTTCCACTCTGAAATATATATATATATATCTGAAATCATGTTGTATGGAAAGCTCATGAGTGCTCAGTGGAGGGAGCGCTGTCACACTGAAGGTGTCACTAAGGCTGTTTGCTGCAGTCACACGGAGAAGTACCAAACCAGAACACACCCACAGCACGCTTCCAGGATAACATGGGAGAAGGGAAAGCCCTTGGTGTCTACCCCAGAGCTGTGTTCACAGCCAACGAAGGGTCCAAGGTCAAGGATCAGATCTCTTGGAGGGTTATCAGCGCAACAGGTCAATACGTGCCCTTTGGTTTACAACAGGGAATTCAAAGAGATTCATTATGATGGTCTAACGTATTATCTGGAACAGGGTTGTTTTATTTTATACAATGCCTCATCTGTGTCTAGCCCAATGAAAAGAGTCCTGGGAGCAAGGAGGATGTGAGTGTGATATACAGCCACATAATAAGTAGACCTTGAACATTGCTGCCTGAGGGCAATTCCAAGAAACCTCTCGCTAGCTCCTGGATTCTGGCAGTCAGGATGCCTGTTGCTGTCTCCTGAGGTTTAATGAAATGCATTAGTGCCCCAGCCTCCGGTGTTGTGAGACCTGGATGGTTTGTGGGTGGTTTTCCAGCATTCCTCCCCCTGTAACACAGGTTCTGATTTTCACAGCACTGGGAATGCTGCTGGGACCGGGTCAGCTGCTGGAGGGAGGCTCCGAGATGCCCGGGGCAGGACAGCCGCAGGATGAGGGGTTTATCTCCCGCAGCGAGGCCCGGGGTCCCTGTGCGGGTGCTGGGCTCAGCCCCAGCCTCCCCGCGGGGCTCTGTCGCTCCGAGCTGCCGAGACAGAGCCGTGAGATGCCGAGAGCTGACACGGGGCCCGGAGCTGCCGTGTGGGGACGGGGCTGGCTCCTCACCTCCCGCTCCTGCTGTCACTCCAGCTTTCCCTAATTGGTAAACTTAACTGGCAGGAAGCCTTCCCGGGGAAGAAGGGGCTCCTTCTGCCGTGTTAGCAATGGATGTGTCACGGGCACCCGGTGACAACCGCAGCCGGTGTGAGGATGGGGCAGGAATGTGGAGGTGGGAAGATGCCGTGCTCAGATGAGGGAGTTGATCCAGCTGAAAGCTCACTCCGGAAAGAATTGCTGTTTTTCAAACAAACCGGTTCAATCCAGCTGGTTGTGTGACCCACCCAGAGATAACGCTGGTAGCAAGAGAGGGCTGGGAAGAGCAGCTGGGGCTGAGCTGAGCTGATGCTGCTGCAGTCAGAAAAGCCCAGAATGGTTTGTGCTGGAAAGAGCCTTAAAAACCACCCAGTTCTAACCCCTGCCATGGGCAGGGACACCTTCCACTGTCCCAGGCTGCTCCAAGCCCTGTCCAGCCTGGCCTTGGACATTGCCAGGGATGGAGCAGCCACAGTTGCTCTGGGCACCCTGTGCCAGGGCCTGCCTACCCTCCCAGGGAACAATTCCTTCCCAATATCCCATCCTTCCCTGCCCTCTGGCAGTCTCCCTCTTCCTTCTGCTTGGCTGTGGCCCCCACCCCTGCGCCAGCAGGTATTTGATCCCAGAGCCACCTAATCTGGGTAGAAACTGCTCTTTGTTTTCATTTTCATTTTCATGCTGGATTAGTTTTCTGCTGATGTTCTCTGAGTGAGTGAGCTGTGGGATGTGGGTTGGTGAGTGAGGGAGAATGTGCTAATGTGTGGTCAAGGACGGCTCAGGGGTGGGAGTGTGGGATTAGGGCAGCCACAACTTTCATCTGTGGGAAGGATGTGTGAGCACAGCCCTGCAGAGGCTCAGAGGAGGGCTGGCTGTGGCCAGTGGGACGAGCTCTCAGTAGCCAGGGTTCTGTCCAGTGCTGCTAGATCCCTACATGGTGTCCAGCTGACCTGGCTCACTTGGGGTGAGACAGCCCAGCTGCTTAAAAAAATAAATCAAAGCAGGCAAATATGGCAGGGATTACAGAGGGATGCAAGCTGTTGTTATCCACAGGCAGGAGGATGTGGAAGTCTTGGGGGTTTGTTTGCTTATTTTTCCCTTCAGTGATACACGTTCTCAGGAATGTGGTGGGATTCTTGGGGTGTCCTGTGCAGGGCCATGAGCTGGGCTCGATGATTGCTCTTGGTCCCTTCCAACTCAGGATATTCTGTGATATTCTTTTACAGTTTGGATGCACAATCCTAGGAAAACGGGGCTGGAAGACGTCCAGGGCTGTTCCTCCCCAGTCCTGCTGCCCTGCTCTGCTCCCACACTTGGAGCTCAAACACAATGAGGGTCTCCTGATGAAGGAAGACAGAAAAAGGGGAGAAGATTCCTCACTGCCTGCAGAGGCCTCGATTCCAGTGGTATGTGTGGTGTTTCATGTGTGACAGAGGTTTGTATGGCCTCGATTCTGTCCTCATCAGAAAATCACAGTCTGAGCATCATAATTTTCTGTGGTTCTGGAAAAGTGCTCAAAAAATTCAATTTCGAGCCCCAGATATTGGGATCCTCTAAGGCAGTGTCCTATAAATCTAGTTACAGGTTCTTCTCTACTAGCAGTAAGTGCTGGAACACTTTTAAATACGAACAATGGTGATGGAGAAGGATAAAACCAAAATAGTGCTCCTGTGGCTTTGTGCAGGGTAGAATTAGGGAGCATAATCCAAATAATAACATCTCGTGCTTTTATGGGGCTGCGTGCATATGGCGTAAATGACAGCTCATTAAACTTTCTATCCTACCTACAAGATAAGCATGTAATTAGTATTACATCCTTTTTTTGTATAATTAGGAGGCCTCATCCAAAAAAATGTGGCTCGCAAACCATATTTGAAGGCAGTGACTCAGCCTGAATTAGGCTGTGGCGTGAGGATGGAGAGAATCGTGCTTCAGAGGGTAAAAAAACCAGAGACAAAAGGTTGAGCTGGTGTCAGGTTCCTGTGCCCGCCCCCACCCGCCGGAAAACACAGGTGGATGAACTTTTTAACACCAGGCGTGGGCTGGAGCCCGAGCTTGGTGCAGGACCATGCCGGAGAGCGGCGCCGGCCGGGCCCCGGCAGCGTTTCACGGCTGAGCTGACAGGAATGCCCGGGGCGGGATGGCTGAGCCGGGCACACGGGGAATCCCAGCCGCTCGGGGATTATCCGCAAACGTGTCTGCTTGTCACAGGCTGGGGGGAGAGGTCACCGCCGGCCCGTCCGTGCGTGTCTCTGCCGGGGGCGGCTCGGGGTGCTCCGTTCTTGCCTCGGTGCCGGTGTTGATGTTGGGGTTGGGTTTGCTCAGCTCCGTGGGGCTGGCGCTGACGCTCCGTCTCGTTTTCCTGGTGATCAGCTGCCGCCGTGCACCTCATGGCAGCCAGACGGGCCCACGAGGAGGAGCAGTTGTTTTGTGTGGCTGCAGCTCGCTCCTGGGAGCTCCCAGCCGAGCCGAATTCCTGGAGTGTTCCTGAAGGAAGAGGGCTGTGGGGAGAAGCCACCGGGGCTGTGTGTGCGGCGACAGCCATGGTCTGGGGGGAGAAGTGACGACATCCAGCATCTGTGGAGGGAAGTGGTGACAGCCATCGTCCGTGGGACGATGCTCTTTTGGGGACACAGCGCTGGGACGGGGCCCCACAGCTCCTCGCTGGTGCCGGCTTCTCCCGCTGCCCCTCTACATCCAGCCCTTCCAGGAGATTACGGGTTTATTCTCTCAGATCACACCACTAAACCCGGGCAATAATCTCCCGCACAGATGTGCGATGGGAGGAGAAACGTGCGAGTCGCCACCCGGCCGGGCGCGGGGCGGGCCGGAGCGGCACTACCGCAGGCCGGGCACGGGTTTGCCGGTGGCAGGGCCGGGCAGGGTCGCGGGCAGCGGGGCGGGAGCCGGGCAGGGTCACGGGCAGCGGAGCGGGGCAGGAGCAGGGCCGGGCCCGGAGCCG